>RJWM01010248.1:0-64271 GCA_004363535.1 Dasyprocta punctata
TTTTTTTTTGGTGTCTTCATTAATGCCAGCCACAAAGATCTTTATATTTGGACAGTTATCTGGACACTTGACCTTTCAGAATCTTCACTTGAGACAGTTTTTTCTTGGGTTCTGCAACACTTCTATCCACCTTGAGTGGGTCTGGTTTCACCCATGTGGTCTACAGGGCAGACATGATGAACCCAAAGTTCCCAGGGCATTTGGTGTTAAAATCCCTCATTACCACAAAGTCTGTGAGCAAGCTGAATTGTGCACAATGACTTTTGACACTATTGTTACTTGTTTCATTTCCAAGACCTCTGATGAAGTGGCTCCACTGGTGTTCAGGCTGTTTAGGATATACTTACTGAGACTTCAGTACTCTGAATTACACATGAGGGAGGTGAGAAGTCATATATGAACATTGCTGCCTCCACAATATCCATCTGAAAATGACTTCATTGTTTTGATAAACATGACTGATAAAATGTATATCCACTATAAAAAGAAATTTTATTCATAATTCTCATTATATGTGAAAATCAAAATTCACATGAATTAGTGTTGACAAGGTTTATTAGACAAATAGCAGAAATCAATAGCCTTAAGATGATACATATAATAGGCTTCACAACTACTAATAACTTCTCATCAAAGTATGTTGTTAAGAAAGCAAATAAATAATACACACACTTGGAGAAAACATTATCTAACATACATCTATAATGCTCATTCAAAATTTATTGTAAGAGAGAAAAATTCCAATAAAATAACCAAAAATTTTGAATAGTCGTTTAAGGAAAAAAAAATAAAAGAACAGACACTAACTACAGAAAAATGATCTCAATGTCATTAATTATGAAAAATAAAGTTAAAAATCAAAAAACACTAGTACACATACACTGGAATGACTATTATTAAAAAAATTCGGTACATCAAATTTGCTTAGGACTTGGTATACAATAATCCAAACACTAATCCAAAAGACTAATCCAAACATTGTCAAAGGAAGTGTATCATCATACAATCTCTTTGAACAATGTTCTGAAAAGTCATTTTAAAAACTCAATACAAGCCGGGCGTGGTGGCGCACGCCTTTAATCCCGGCACTCGGGAGGCTGAGGTAGGCGGAGCGTTGTGAGTTCGAGGCCAACTCAGGCTACAACGCGAGCGCAAGGCCAGCCTGAACTACATAGTGTGACCCTGCCTCAAAAAAAAACTAGGGCTGAGAGTTTGGCTCAGTGGCTTAAGCGCCTGTCTGACAGGCGTGAGAGTAAACCAAGTAATATTTAAAATTTCTTCACAATAATGGTCCAATTATTGTAGATGTTTTATTGATGACACCAAAAAGTAGTGAAATTAGTGAAGAACACCAAGTGTTAGGAATAGAATAGTAAAATACTTGTTGTTTTGTTTTAGCATGATGGGATTCTACTCAACTATAGAAAAAATAATGTGCACTTGAGAAAGGCAACATGAATGTGTCTCAGAAGCACTTGGCTGAATGAAAGGGGTACAGAGCAAAGAGTAAATAAGACCATGTTAAATAATACAAGGAGAAAATTTGTTTCTGATGGAAAAGTTGTAACAGTGATAGTGGAAACTAACTTTAAAGAAGCATAAAGAAAACTTTAAAGTATTCTTATAGCATTTTATAACGTAAGGAATTGGGTTACATAGATGTGTTGGTCAGGCATTCCTTGCTGGAACAACATATCTAACAACATCCACTTCATGTAGGAAAGACTGTAATTTAGCTCACAGCTTTAGAGAATTCAGTCCACATTCAGCTAGCTCCAATGTGGAAATGCCAGGGTAGGAGGGCATAGAGGAACAAAACTACTTACTTCATATTGGGAAGAAAGCAGAACAGGGAAATGGTACCAGTGAGAGATTAAACCCTCGCATGACACCCCCCCAAATACCCAGCCAGGCACATTCAGAAGTGTAATTTACTAATCCCTTATAGGACTCTCAAGCTAATCACACTAAAAATTAAGATTAACTGTCACAATAGGTTTCCCTATTTTTCAAGGAGCAGGGAATATACTCAAGATTTATACATTTCTTGATAGTAAATTCTGCAGAAAAATATCACATCAAAATATTACTTAACTTTAGTCATTGACGGATGTGTTAAACGTTTTAATATAAAATATGTTGAGCTATATGATTTACTTTGAAATTTATCAATAAATGTAATAATTTGAGAAATCCATAAAGATATGTGATAAAACAAATATAGTAAGTCATCAGAGAAAGAATTGTGTGGTAAATATTATAAACTTAATATTTTCCACAAAGATGAGTACATTGAAGCCCTATTCCTCAGTGTGACTGTATTTGCAGATGGAGTTTGATGGTGATAAAGACTAACTGAGGTCATAATGATGTGGCTAAACGATGATAGGGCCAGCACTCTTTTAAAAAAGAGAAAGAGATAGTATAGCTCTCTTAGTCTCTCACTGTCTCCCTCTCTATTTCCCTTCTCTTCTCTTTGCCTTTGCCATGTGCAGACACAGACCGTGAAAATGGCAAACAAGAAAGACAGCCTTCACTAGGAGCTAAATTTGCTGACCGTGTTCTTAGATCCCTGGAGCCACCAGAACCGCAGAACTACAAGACTATGGTATTTTGTTTTGACAGCCGAAACAAACTGATAGTGAGTACTTGGGAGTTCTCTGTAAAATTATCTTATCACTCCTGTGTTTCAAAATTTTATATAATAAAAAATTTCATCTTTTCTTTATCATCCTCACTGCCAAGCTTATTTCTGTTGGGAGATTATACATCTGGCCTCAGGATTCTCACATACAACTTTTTTGGCCAATGAAATTTGAGAAGAAATATGTTTCACTTTCAAGTAGACACTTTAAAAGCCAACTGTAATTCTGCCATCACTTTTTCCCCTCTTTCTTGAGAACAGAATTCTTTGACACTCACTCCTCCTACATGCTTTCTAGAATAAAAATATACCAGAGTTAACTACAAAAGATACACTGAATCTATGATAATTTTTCTGTTTGGTAAGCTTTTGAGAATTTGAGACTTAATATCAATAAAAACCACTGAATCTAGTACACCAAATGCATACTAATTGGGGTAAAAAAGAGATGTCAGCACCAATAATCATAATCTTGTCATAATTACAATTTTTTAACTGGTTATTGAGTTATAAGTTGTATAAATAAGGATTGTATACCCCCTATTTGGTGAGTTCAGGGTATATTTTAGTTATGCCATACATGGTGAACAAATTTAACTAATTCATTAGCAGATATATTTTGCACTTTAATATATAATATTAGAAAATTATTTAGCAAAATCATTATTTTACATGTAAGATGAATATTTCTGTGTATCATTGACTTGGTAATTTTAGTATCATGTATGAAAACATGGATTTGAGTATAAAGTGAAATTGTTGCTATATAAACCCATGATGATACAGCAAATCAACATAAGAAGAGAAAAAAATTAATACATATCTGTTGGGAACCGTTGAAACTGAAAATTGGATACATGTGCAGGGCTGCGGTATGGCTGGGTCATGGCCAACTGGAGAACAATGAGATGCTTCACAGGGCAAAATAAGGTCACAACTGAGGACACCTGGCTCAAACTCCAATTAACTAAATAAAGACTGTAGCTGCAGGCATTTCATTCCTGTAGTGAAATGCAACACAGAGATCCTCTCCTAAGATACTTCTAAATTAACATAAATTGTTACTTAGAAAAGTCCTTGAACCACTCCCAAGGTCTGTTCAGTTTCCTGAGTTTTCCACTCTAACCCCCTCCTTGCATGAACATGAAATAAATACAGGTTGCCCAGAGACATCCTCTGTCTTAGCCACCAGAGTCCCCGAACTCTGCAGAGGGTTTTGACCCTCCTGGAGCCCTAAAATCATGTCACTTATCTCATTTATTTTACATCTTCACCATACACTCATTTGGGAGATTGGGGATCTGGGCCAGGTTCCTTATGTATATCCCTGAACTAAAGCATGATTAACTTTGATGAAAATGAACCAGGAGACAAGAATTTGAAGATTCCAAATAGTAGGCAATGATTTGGTCAGTGAGAAGAGCTTTAACATAATATAAAATTGTATCAGTCCACAAAATATTTACTTTATAGTATAATATTATGATAGTAATTTATGTTGTGCTTTTTTTGTTTGGTTTTTGGTATGGAGAGTTGAACTCATGACTTTGCACTCGCTGGGAAGGCTCTGTGCTGCTGAGCTATATCCTAGGACCAGTAATTTATGTTTTACGTAACAAAAAAGGCTTCCCTATAAAAGTCTTACAGTACCAGAAGACATACAAAGATAAGAAAGAAAAATCAATAAAAATTCAGAGAAAAAAATATGAAGGTAGAAAATAGAGATAGTCTGTATCTACTAGATTTTAAACTTAAGAAATTTATCTAAGATTTGAACTTAACATTTCATGTAATACTTTGACATCTCTCTACTCTATATCAATACTACTGTATATTTTCATGCCTCAAATGTGCTTCCTAATACTACACTGCGGCATAAAAAATCCTCCATTTTTCATGTCAAAACTTAGAAGGTAGAAATTACTTATGCTGGTTTCTTTCTTTCTTCTATATTACCTCACACCAAGTCTTATCAATATTAACACCAAAATAAAATTAAATTTTCCATTTTACTCACCACCACTTTTATCAATTTAGTATAAACTGCAGTTATCTTTATTACTTTATTGAAACCATCCAAACTGTTTTTTTTTCAATTTTACCATTAAAATTTTTATGTCTCAATTGTGAAAGTAAGTATAAAATACATTAATGATGTTGATGCCAAAATTCTTCAAAAGATTACCATTACACTGAAAGTAAAATCATTTTATTTGGACTACAAAATGTTTTAATGGGTATTTCTGTTTCTGTCAAATATTTCATAATAATCTCTTCGATTCAATCTTCCCCCTTTATCAAGTTTTTCTTTAAAAACCTTAAATTCTCTTCCTTTATGCTTCAGATAGTATTCATCCTGTAAATGTTCTTTCATCAATACATTAACGATGGAAGATAGTTTTAGAGCTCAGATTAAATATTAATTCTTCAGACTGACTTCCTTGACACCTTATCTGCAATAGGTATTTTTTTTTGTTTGTTTGTTTTTTTTTGGTGCTGGGGATTGAACTCACAGCAGGCACTTACGTCACTGAGCTAAATCCCCAGCCCTAGGTATGTATTTTGGCATTTTTACATCATCTCATTTCTTGTTAGATTAAAATAATACAGTCAGTACAATGTTACCAATTGTGTATTTGTCATTCACCTCCTAGAGTATATACATATATTATATATATATGTATATATAACACTGATATATATATATATATATATATATATATATATATATATATAACACTGGAATGTGCATTGCCATCAGCTCTTACAAATGAAACATTCATTAAGGAAATTAAAATTTATTTAGTAAGACAACAATTTATATTTTATGGCTAGAGTCTAAGAAACTTTCAGCAGATAAAAATAAGGGTATAGAGCAGAAGAAAGATACCAGGAAAGTTGACAATTATGAAATAGTTGTTGAAGATTATCAGGAAATTTGGAAATTATGAAACAGGTGTTAAGGATGATATTTCCTAGGTATTTTTGAGGTAATGTCATGACTTGCTAATTATATATGATTGTATTAGTCACTTTCCTGTGACTGGGACAAAATACCATTTACACACCATGATGAAATTTATTTTAGCTCACAGTTTTAATATAGTCAGTCCATTTTCAGCCTTGTCCAAGGCAGTGAAATGAAGTTAGGAAGATAGATCTTTTACAAATGGGAAGGACAGCAAGAGATGTAGGTTGGAGGGTTGAGGGAGGGAAGGAGCACATGGAAAGAATTGGGATATTTTATCATGTACAACCACCCACAACAAATGTAATCATTTTATATCCACAGATGAGGGCACTAACAAGAATTAAAATGGGTTAGGAATATACACCTACTTATTAAGTTGAATGTAAACATTACATGCTAAAAACATATACTCATAAAATTAAATTATACAAAATTAAAATAATATCCAAGGAAAGATGTTCTCCACATGGTAGCCAGGAAGCAGAGACTAGCAGAAGGAGCCAGGGATAAGAACATACTCTTCCAAGTTACAACCCCAATACCTGCCACTTTGCATGTTTCCTCACTTATTAGTGTGGACATTTTAGATTTAAAATATACTGGCATATATGATAACTATTGCTATGGTATTGTTTTCTTCAGCTAAGACTAGCTGTATCATAAGAATAAGGCAAAAAAAGAAGAATATGGCGAAAAGCCGTGAGGTGCATCAAGGTACAATCATTGCTTAGACCTGCTCTAACAACACACCACTGACTAATAGCTGAAACCTGAAATGTATTCTATCATAGTTCTAGAAGTTAGAAGTTAAGATTAAGTTTGAGATGTGGTTGGTTCACATTGAAAGAAAGGAATTATCTTTTTATCTGCTTCACCTACTTTCTGTTTTTGTGCTGTTAATATTTGTCATTCTTTTGCTATTTTTTGAAGATGCTCTGGAAACAGCATCCTAATATTTGCTTTCATCTCTATATATGTGAAGTGTCTGTGTCCAAATTCATACCTCCTCTACTGAGACAGAGTCTTGCTATGTAGCCCAGGCTAGCCTTAAACTCACTGTGTAGCCCAGGCTGGATTCAAACTCACAGCAATCCTGTGTGTCACCCTCCCAACTACTAAGATTACAAGCATGTGCCAACAAGTTCCCCCTTCTTATAAGGATGACAATCATAGATCATTTAAATCTACCATAATAACTTTATTTTAACAAAATATATCTTTAGTTCATATTTTGACATAATGTCACATTCTAGAGTATTGATTTTAGGACTTCAAAATATTCAGTGGGGGAGGAAACATAATTCCATCCACAACAGGACAATATATTTTTAGTTGTACAAAGCAGGGAAGAAAGGGAAAAAGAAACTTAAGACTTGTGCAAAAGGATTACACAAAGGGTTTCACCTATGTAAGTACAGAATCTGAAGTGAATGAGAACAAACAAAAAATATAAGGTTAAGTTGTTAGATACATTTATCTGTTAGCTGAACCAAAAATAGAGGTCACTTTAATTTTTGCTCCTCTCTTAGAGATCATTTTTCTTTTTAGCCTGGCATTCAATATGTTATAAACTGGTATATCTGTTACCACTTCATTTTTTAAAAATTTTTTCAGGTAGGAAGGCAAAGTCCATCCTAGAATAATGTGTCCTAACAAGAGTATGCAAACACATTTTAAAATTGCAACTATTAAGTCTGAAATTTCAGAAGACTGAGCTTTGAGTATGATTTGCCAATGTTTTGAAGATGCGATTATGTTCAACGAAGTATATTTGGATACAGTGGTTCCTTGGTTAACTAATTTAATTTGGTTCACAATTCTGGAAGAGATGGCCACATACGTGTCTGTGTGGGAAGGATGGCTGTGGTTGTGCTTGTCACTGGATGAAAAGTTTGTGAACAAAAACAAAATTTGGCCAAATGCTTCTGTTTCTGGAGCAAATTATTGGCAAACAAAAGTGTTCATGAACCTTTGTCTGATTTTTAGTATATGAAGTATAAAATTAAAGATGGATGAAATGATCATCCATTGTTGAAATAGACATACTAATTGACTCTATTAACATGCACTTATTATGAGCCAGACCTGTGCTATATTCTGGAGAACCGAAAGCCAAAAGAACTAAGAAGTTTTCTCTGGAAATTTCCAATATATAAGGACAAATTTTATCTAAAGAACATTTACTAATTATAAATGTAAGCATCCCAAATATATTTCAGTATAGAAAGATATGACAAAAATATTTGATTGGCAACTCAACCATCAGTTCTACTTATTTCATTAATAATAGAACTCAGTATTTGTTCATGCTTACTGCTCCCAGAGATTAAATCTCTCCAGTCTGTGATGCAAACATGCTCCTCTTCCATACAATGAAGTTGAGGGGTATACAAATAAGCAAAGCGTAAAATGTGGGACAGAAGTACATTGCTGTGGGAGTTTCAATAAAAAAATTAGATAGTGTACAAGTAGCAGGGCATGTGGCACAGTCTTGCAATTCCAGCACTATGGGTGGTTGACACAGAAGAATAGGAAGTTCAAACCCAACATGGACAACTTAATTAGTTCATGAAACGCTGTCTCTAACTATCTAGCTAACTAACTAAGACTGGGAATGCAGTACAATGTGAATTTCCAAGATTCAGTCGCTAGGACTTTTTGTTACACTGCTAATTACAATGACTAGTTTAAAATTCTTTAGTTTTTATTAACATCTTTTGCACTATGATTTGACTTTTTAAAAACTACATCTCTCTCTCTTCTGTGAAGTATATAGAATTCAGCTTTTCAAAATACTTACAATATGCAAAACGTGGGGTTGTATTTCTATAATCTCAGGTCTCCAGAGGTTGAGGCAGGAGGGTCGTCCTGAGTTCAAGACCAGGCCAGCTACATACTGAGTTTAAGATCAGCCTGAATTACAGAGTGAGACCCTGTCTCAAGAAGCAAAAGCAAACAAACAAAAAAATTGCTTACCATTTATTTGAAGGCCATATTTATTAAAAATGTTAACGTGAATGTACAGTTTTTAGAATTTAAATTCAATATGATAATATGCAATTAATTATATCTGTACCTAGTACTAGAGTAGATTCACATATGATGATGAATATTATTTTACCTACATGCCCGCAAAGTGCTTCAATTTAAAATCATCATTTATTCCTATGTCCTTCTTCCCTTTCTTTGTTCTACATCATTATGCATAACACCTCTTTGTCCCAGTCACTAGCTCCAGAAAATTTAGAAGTCATTATGAGTATTCATTTCTAATTCACTGTAAACTTTTGACCAATCTGGCATGTTCTACAAGTTTTAGTATTTGAATATCTCTCACATCTTCCCTTCCTTTCTTTTCTCATGATTATCAGTTACATCATGTGCATATAATTTTTCACTTGTCATTGTAATAACTTTCTAAAGTATTCCCTTACCTCCAATTTATTTTCCCTCACTTCTGTCTTCTAAATAGTGACATGCTTCTTTCAACATGTGAATTTATGAGTCTTTCACTTACAGTCTATTAATGACTTTTTAAAAATGTTTCTGAAAACTTTAGTATTGCAGTTATTTTTTAAAAGCATTCTGGCCATCACTTAAATTTTTACATTTTTGCCAGCACACTGAGCTTCAATGAAAGGCAACTACTGAATTCCTAAATTACATCAGGATGTTTTCATTTTATCAAGTTTGTACATACTGTTCTCTCTGTTCTGAATGATTTTCTAACCTCCATATATAGCTGTTCCCTTCTGATACTTCGTAAATGAGTTCCAAAAGAAATGTTTTGGCGAGCTTTTCTTTGACCTCTCAATAAGGAAGAACACTTATTTTGTTACCATAACGACTTCTGTATATAATTCTTTGTATTATTCAACGTTTGTGCCTGCTGTCCAGCACACTACTGAAAACACAGAAGGAGCACAATAAGTCCATGTGGAAGACATAACAATAGGAATGAATGGCTTCCTCCTTGATTTATTTCTATCTTTTGTGTGTGTCACATATGCTGCTATTTTACAAAGCAATTTACAGCTACTGTTTTTATGCATTTGTCGTTCAAACTTGCTCATATAGGAAAATTCTTTTTTTTTTATTTTAGCCATATAGGAAAATTCTTGCCAACCTGTGTTGAAGGTAAATATAAAATAAAACAAATGACACAGCAAGTAGGAAAAAACACACTCTGCAATTTTGACTAGTTTTGCTTATAGAATTTTTTATAAAAATCTTTCCTTCTACATTGTGAAAATGTTTATTATTTCTGAAAACAGAATATCTTCCTAAATAGCTTATTTTAAAATGCACATATTTTTAGACCACTTTCAAAGCATGTTGAGAAAATCGTCATGATATAACACCAATTTTTTTGTTTTTTCTGTACCGGGGATCGAACTCACAACCTCACACCTGCCAGGCAGCTGCTTACACCACTGAGCTAAATCCCTGGCCCACCATTTAAAATATTCATATTTAATAGTACCAGAGACCTATAAAGAAATGCAATACTTTTGTATGTAAGTAGTGGCAATACTTTTTCAGCTGCTACATAAGTTAGGAGATACAGAAAAGAAAATATTTCTTCTATTTGTTATCAGTTACTATTCTTGATGTGAAGATTTACATTATGAAGAGAAAAATTAATATTTGTGGCTGGATTTTCTCCCCTAAATAAAACCATGAAAGCTTATATATTGTTTCTAATTAATGCCATGTAAGCATAAAGCCATGGCAGTGAAAACACAGCATCATTTTATTAATTTTGTGAGAGAAATCTGTATGATATTTTCATCTATATGCTACATAGGTCACATTTTTCACGCTAACATGAAGCACATAATTAATGTGCCCTTACATATCAGAAATTTTTTAACTGTGATTGCTAATGAATATTCATAGTCTATTGTCATTATTATATTTTCAATGGTCAGCGTATTCTACCAAACACTTATGTAGTTGGAAGTCATCTACTAAAGTCTGCATCACAAAATGAAATTTAATTTTATAAGGGAAAAAATTTCATAAAGAAGTAAGTTAGTGTGAAATTCAACATGACAAACTCAAATTGATAGAATTTAGAAGCAAAATATAATCTCTATATGATATGAAAATATACATAGGTCAAAGTAAAATAGGAATGTGCTTAGAACAGGTAAAAAATTCTAATATTGTGGAGAAAAATTTTCTTTAGTCATAAAAATTATAATTTCATGACCATGGTGGTTAATCTGAAGTGTCAACATGACTACATTAAGGAGTAATTCGATAGCTGTTAAATCGTGATGTCTGGGTATATCCGTGAGAGGGCTTCTGGAAGCAATGGCATTCGAATCAGTGTCTTGAGTAAAGAAAACCCACCACACCTCATTCAGTGTGAGTGCTCATAATCCAGACAACTGCAGGCCTGGAGAGAACAGAAAGAGCAGAAAGGCAGGTTCATGCTTGTCCTTTTTTGCAGATGGGACATACATCTTCTGCCTTTGAACATGAGAATTTCAGGTTAACACTTGTTGACCTCTGTAATTTGCCTCAGTGGGTTTTGAGGTTTTTACAGTTTCAGCCTCATGGTGAAAGTTATATCATCAACTCTTCTGGGTCTCAAAACTTCCACTGGCACAAAGTGAAGCCAACTACTGGCTTCTCTGGTTCTCCATCTTTCAGGCATACTGTGGCCCTGTTCTCAGCTTCCATAAACATGTGAGAAAATTCTGTTACTACATCCTCACTCTCTGAAAGGCAGACAAGATGAGGGGGTGGAGGAAGAGGAAAAAGAGAAGCAGGAAAATGAGAAGGGCACAGAAATTTGACACTAAACTTTCTAATTGTTCCTGTATAGTCAAAAGCATACAAATATATTCCACTAGGATTTAGTAACAGTATTTAAAAGTTAATTTTGAGCATACGGACACCAACAAATTTAAATTAGTAGTGAATAAAATTTTCAATGACAGGATGAAAATTTAGTTTTAGTACATTAAAAAATCTTGGAGTAGTTCTAGGTTTTTTGGGGGGAAGGGTAAAAATTATCATTTTCTGCAACCATTCTCCATTTGTAGATATATGGACAAAAAAAAGTTAAAGAAGGAAATACTTGGTTAGAAACAACACAGGACATTTGTTATTTTGGTTTCTACACTCTAAAGTAATACATTTTGAGGAAGTATAATCTTCAGCAAGAAGTTTTTCTTCCTGACATCCTTTATGTTTGTCTGGTTTAAAAGAGGTTAACATCTTTCTGTCATTAAGGCAAGTATTAACTGAGTTCCTATTATGTATTGACAATTCTCTTAGGGTATAAGATTAAAGAAACAGAGCTTCTGAGATTAAAAAACTCATGATTTGGGGTTATTGTATCTAAAAATGCAACAGAACAGAAGGTGTATCTAAATCTTACTGAATTCTTAAAAAAAAGACTTTGCAAATAAGATAAGTCTAAAACCAACTTTTATTAAAAGTATAAGCATTTACCATAGAGAGGAAATTATTGTGTGGCAAATGACTTTTGAAAGTTTGATGTGTTCTCAGATTTTTGCAGCACAAATGACAGAAATGACGAGCAAGAACTGGAAAGCTGCAGCAAGGCCATTTCTAGAAGAGTCTGCATACAATTCAGTTCCAAGTTTGCTTCAGGTTCATGAAATCATATAAAAATATCAGCTTATTGTTGTGAAATAGTAAGTATGATCTTTACCCTTGTGAAGTCTGATATTTTAACATAATAGAAAATATGCATTTTATGCCTGATCTGGTTTCTGGCATAAAACTTCTAAAACTTGTTGGGAATCATTGCTATTTTGCCATTGCTTCCTTAAGACCATGTTGTGGCTGAATGGTGAGTCTGTGGTAAAACATTAACTTTCTACCTTGCAATCTACACACAAGAACTGTACGTGCATCCCAGACATCTGACCATTGTTGTGTCTTAAAAAATACTGTGTATCCACCTCTACCAATGTAAGTTGAAAGACTCAGTTAAGTATAATCATATTTTACTCTGTTCTCCTTAATCACTAGCCCTACATAGCCTATATATATTTGTTAATTAATTTTATGGTGATAGACTCTTTCTAACAACATCGAGAGCACTGAATCCTGTTCAACAGCACATTAATCGGTCTTCAAATGAAATGTGGCTACTCACAGAACTGAAATAGAACCACCAAGACCTGATGAAACCATTCCTGAGATGATGTTTCCAGAACTCCTCCTCAGGTTAAAATTAAATATACCATATTAACCTTTTACTCTGACAGTGCAGTCCTTCCTTGAATTTGTCAACTGCTCTCTTGCTGTCAAAAAATTCCTGTTTTCTATTTTCCTTGACCATTGGCAAATTCTTTATATCACCTGTCACTGGCCTTTCAAACACCATTCTTCCCATGGCAAAACTCTTGCAGATAGAAGCATTATGAAAACTTTATTCTCATATTTTGTCTTTGACCAAATAGTTCCTGAAGGACTTTTAGTATCTTTGTAATTCTGTGTTAGAAGTTTCTCACACAAAGTTTCTAAATCTTTTTTGTTCTAATAAAGAAATGTGGTAGGCTTCTAGATTATCTCAGAGTGGGGATTTGTTGCCAGGATAAATAACCTGTAACTTCGCAGTCGTATCCACAGAATTTTGTAAAATACGTGTGTGGTGGGGATGAGGCTGAAGATTAAGCTCTAGTAAAACTAAGGGAGACTGAGGCATTAAGATCCCAGACTGAGCAAATTAGTGCCCTGGATTCAATCCTTAGCGTAGGGTAGGTATGAGCATGAGAACTAACTTTCATTTTGTTTCTGGATTGCAGAGCACACAGTGATCCCTGGAGAGTGTTATACCCAGGGAGAGCATGGCGGCTTTGAGCTCCTTCCCATATATTTTGTCTTATGTATCTCTTCCATCTGGCATTTCTTCCATGTCCTTTGTAATATAGTTTATAATAAATGTGTTTCTGTGAGTTCTTTCAATCATCTGAGTACAACAATCAAACTCGAGTGGGGGTATAGGGAACCCTAATTTATATCCTGTTGGTAAGAAATACAGTACATCTTATACTTGGCATCAAATCTAGGGGACTGACCTCTTAGCTTGTAGGATCTAATGTGTTCACTCAGTTGTTTTGGAATTGAAATTAATCATAAAGCACCCAGTTGGTGTCTACTGACACAGGAAATTGAGGTGGAGCAAAAATGGCTGGGGAAGTAGGTGTGACCTGTTAATTGTAAAATCCTGGAACACATGCACAAAACAGTTCCCTAAGTCATGCATGTGGACTTGTCATAAGAAATTGTGCAAGTTTTCAATAGAGTGACTTAGGCCTGAGGTGTGGATCTCAGTATCACTTCTCAGGACCCTTATGTAGAAGTTCTCATGAGATGTGAATTGCATAAAGGACACAGATGCCAACAAACACCTCACTGTCATGGCTTCCCTTGTGATATCCCACATTGTGTCATCCAAAGTGTTCTTTTATCTTGCTTTCTCATCTTTTGTTCTGCCCAAGCTTACTCTTCAGAACCAGTTTTTTCCTCACTCTTCACTTTTACTGTTCAAATAACTTCGTCACTTCATCTCATTCCACTCTCTGTTCAAGAAAAGAAGAACTTGATGTCCAACTCCAGAAGGATGCACAAGCACCACAAAATCAAGTAATATTTACTTGGTGAGTCACTTTTAGTTATGCACTGCTAAAGTGAGTATGTGGTGAGCCTGTTTTAGGAAACTACCCAGTAATATTATTTAGCATAGCCAGTGAAGAGGAGACCAGGAAAAGCCTGATAGGTTCACTTTTTTTTTTCTCTAAATTGCATGATTTTTTTCTTTCTCTTTTTTTCCCTCATTATTTTCCCTAAGTCAAGAATTCAGGGGACACTTTATATGGCATACAGAGAAATGTTTGCTGCTTTTCTGGCCATGGGGAATAGAGAAAGAATGCGATGGCTTTTATTTTTTCTTCTGGGTAAAGAAATAGACTTTTTCTTTCTTTCCTGTTACATATAACTTATCATCTGCAAATATGTTTACTTACATTTTTTTTGGAAATTAGCCTTGTCTCCTCCAACCCAGGTTTGTAATGGCTTTCCTTCTTGATTTGTGTTTTGCTGCGTTTTGCTGTGATCTTTGGATTAAGAGTGTGATGCTGTGATAAAGCATGTGATACTAGGATTAAGAGTGCCCTACTTTGGGTGTTGGTGGCACCAGTAAATAGTTTAAGATCCTGCATGGAATCATAAAGCTAGATGTGGGCTTATATCAACTGCTATCTTTTTCCTTCTTTTTTTTTCTGATTTTATGATCTAAGCCTTTGAATTTGGAGAACAAGAGAGAGGAAACTCTATTCTTTTTTAACAATTTTAACTGGCGCAGTGTGTCTACTCTGAATGGAATAGAAAAATTTGTCCATTTTAAAAGGAAATGCCCAGGGCTTTTGCCGATGCATTATCTGGACAGCCTAACTGAAACCAGTTTTAGTTGACCTACTTCCTCCTTGTTTTAAACCCTGTCTGGGATTATAGCTTCCTGACTTAGTTTTTCTTGGGCAGGTATTTTAAAACCTATGCCTGATGATCTGAGCACAACAAATATACAGCATTTAAAACTTAGTTAAAGAGACTGGGAGTATATGAAATCATAACCAGCCCCATTCTTAGACTTTTACTGTCAGAGTAATTGCAAGAGACAATTTTCCCAACTGGTTCCATTCTTGTTGAACAGAGTAATCAAGAAACTCAAAATACTGGCTGATCATCTAGGGGCTCAGAATATAAGTAGAATCATCAAGGGATTTGACATGCAAAATGGCTAAGGGAATTTAGCTTGGTAATACCGTCCTTACTTCATGAGAGTTAAGAGATTCAATAATACCAACAAGTAGCTTGGCCTCCTTCTCCCTAATGTGATAATGAGCCCCAATATGGTAACAAAAAACCCTATGGAAATTTCATTCATGCTTACTGGTGCCAGCAATCATTTGAACAGAGATGTTGGTCTAGTCCGTAGGGTCTGACTAGGGCCACCTGGTAGTGCCTTCCAGTTTCCTCCTTCTGCATGTGACACCATCTTAAGGAATCAAGACCTAGTTGTTTCCTAGTCTCTGTAGGCCTCAAGCTGAACCAGTGGGAAGCCATTTGGATCTTGCCAACATGCAGATTTCACAGACTTCATCACTAACATATTCTTGAGAGTGGGAAATTTGATCTTGACAATTCAAAACAGGAACAGCTTATCTGCTTTGCAATATAGTTTGGTTTTTACATGAACTAAAAGTGGTGAAGGATGGGTACAGGGTGATATTCTACACTATGAGACTATTTTCTAGTTATAGCTTTTCTATTTAAAATATACAAGATAGAAAAGAATGCCTTATATTCAGGCTTTTGTGACTCTATCAAAGGGAATGCTTGGGAACTGTGGTGTTTAGAGTGGCCCCTGAGGAGGAGACAGGTGATGTTCTGAATGACCACATTCTGAGACACACACATATCTCTCAGAGGAATATAGATCTTTCTGATCTGTTTGATGACACTGGAAGATCTCTTGTACTTCTGGGCTGTGGTCTGCAAGTCAATAAATTTGGCCTCTTTTTTCAGGTACAGAGATACAAGAGGCTTGGCACTAAACAAATGAACAGTGTGTTTTAAAAAGGGAAAGAAACTACCTTGGTATTGACATTCCCACTTCAGCAGAATCAAAGGGACTGTAATACTAGTGAGGCACAAAAAATGGTGTCTAATATGCCAGCTCCTTTTACCATGGGAATGAAGATGTGCCAGTGGTGATAAGACTAAAAGTCCTCAGCCAATTTCCTAACTGAAAGCAATATTCAAGAAAGAGTCATATAAAGGCCTCCATCCCCTCATAGACAAGTTTCTCAAGCATGGTCTTCTGAAAACTTGTCAGTCGCCTTGCAATACTCGCTTTCTCCCTGTAGTGATGCCTTCTGCAGGATATCATACAGTACGAAACCTCCACCTCATTAACAAGACTGTCATTCCAATTCATCCCTGCTGACAAATCCATATACAATTCTCTCCCAAATTCCAGAGGTTACTTATTGGTTCTCAGTCTTAGACTTGAAAGACACATATTTTTTTTCTGTTTCCATACATCCAGACTCTTAATTTCTACTTGACTTTCAATGAGATGATATTCTAGTGTACAGCCCCAGATATTCAGCATAGACTATGAAAACTTCTAATGGGGCTATAGATATCCATGGACCAATTGCTGGACATAGCATTTTTTTTTTCCTGTGTTCAACAATCAGTACTCAGAAGAGGGACAAAAGAAAATGTGTAAGTTATGGCTGTGACAATTGGAAATGTTTTACTCATCCAAATTGGCTAAGAGAAAACCCAAGGAAAACTATGGTTTCTGTTTCAAGTGTAAGAAGACTCTCAACTGGGCACATGACTATGCCAAGCTACTACCTGGGCCCTGCTTGAGTGTGAGACAGGCATTGTGCCTGACTCGTGGCTCTGGAGGCTTGACCATCCAGGCTAGCCAAAATGTTCATTTAATAAAGAGGCCCAAGGGACGCTGCAGTGGTCCTCCCCAAGGATATCCCCATCTCCTCTGAGGAACACTGGGTAATTTCTGATGTTATGGATGAATCAATTCAATTACTTCATTCTGTTTTGACTTCTAAGAAATTCTGACTCCCAATAGATCAGAGCTATTCCAGAGAGAAAAGTATACTTGTGGTTAACGGGGGCAAAGTTCACTAAGTATCAGTGTTCTTATTTACCCCTAAGGTTTTTTTCAAAACTTCATTTACTATTAACCCTGCTTTTTTGATACCTATAAGCCCAGAAGTTAGTCACTTTTGTGAACAAGTATTCACACAAACCTATGCAAGCAGGCAGAACATTAGTAACTTGTCCCCGCAAAACCCTGAGGAGGTGTGGTTCACTGGTAGAAGTAGCTTTGTCAACCATCTAAAGCTTAGTCAAGAAATTATATTACTCCTAGCGGGAGTCTATCACCCCCAAATCACAAACATGCAGTACAACAGGTGCCAAAGAGACGTGTCTAGGGACCATTTGGAAAATTGAAAGACTGATATGGAAGTAAAAGGACCAGCTTACATTGACTTAAAACACTAGACTTACTTCCATTTCCTGAGGAACCATTAAAACCAGTCCATCATCCCCATGAAGATAAATGGACTTCAGCACAAAGGGGTGTTAGAGAGGGACTTGGAAGGTATTTCAAATACAAACTAGTTTTTCCTCAAGAGACACAGTAGAAGACTATAAAAACACTTCATGATTCTTTCCATATGGGAAGAGAACACATACAACAGTATGTGTTGGAAATGGTCACTCAGATTTTCACAGGACTAGGACCAGCAACAATCACTCAACAAGTAATTACCCTCTTTGTGCCTACAATAATGCAGGGAAGCCCAAACCACCACCTTTGTTAGAATCCATGCAGAGGAGATACAGACTTTGGAGAATACTGGCAATTAGAATGGCAATTAGAATTTATACATGTACTAGCATGTAGAGGATTTAAACAAATATTGGTCTTGATTTTCCAGGCTGGATAGAAGTCTTTTCTACCTATTCAGAAAAGAAAAGGCTATAGAGGATTCAACATGCTTTTTAAAATAAACATTCCCAGATTTGAACTATCCCAGTCACTTCAGAGTGACTGATGGCCCTTGTATTACATCCCAAGTAACTCAGGGGGTAGCAAAGTCCTTAGGAATAAAATACCACCTTCACTCCTTCTGGCAACCTCAAACTCCTGGAAAGGTAGAGAGAGTCAACTACACCATAAAGCGGGCCCTGGCAACACTCGTTTGTTTGCTTTGTTTCTTGGTACTGGGAATTGAACTCAGGACCTTGCACTTACTGGGTAGGTGCTTGTGCCACTGAAGTATTCCTGGCCTCTGAGCTATATCCCTGACCTTGAGCTCTGGAAACATTTTATCATGAGACATCTGAGTCTTGACTCTGATTGCTACCCATAATGCTCATGAGCTTTTCTTACTTGCCCTAAAATGGGCTAAAGTTGAACCCATTTGAACTATTTTACAGGAGCCCATTTTTAGCCTCTGATAGGACAGTAGTCTAGGAGATCATGAGGCCCTTATGATACAACAGATTACCCAAATACATGGTGATAGACACCTGCCAGCTCCTGACCCATGAGGACTACCTACTGTCTGTGTTAGAGACCAAGTGTTCATAAAAACTTAGAGACAGGGACACCTGCTGGCCAAGTAAAACCGAAACGGAAGGACTCAGTGATCTTTGTCACACCCACTCCAATAAAGGTAGCAGGGATAGACAATTGGATTCACTTTTCTAGAATAAAGCCATTCCCACCTGAATTGCATGAAGAATACAATAACCCAAAGTAAAAAGCTACTTCTGAACCTCTGGAATACTAGAGATTAGTTTCTGTGGTAGTTGGGGTTTACAAGGGAATAGAGTTAATACAGAACACATGATTTTTAGGATTATTTTACAGTATTTTCCTAAAGTGTCAAATGTAGAAGAGTGCAAGAGATCTGTCCACACATTAGAAAACCAAAGAATCAAGCTGAGAGCCTAGATCCCATAGTAAAGTCCTATATGAATCCAGCTGAAGACCTAGAGTGCCTAGCAAGATTTCACACAAGTGTGTATTGAAGATCTGCACTGGAAAGGCCCAAAGGTCAGTGGTGGAAGCTAGAAAGTCTGCACTGGCTGGATGAAAGATCTGTGCCAGCAGACTGAGGGATCTGCATTGGAGTCAAGAAGTAATGCTCAAAGTAAGGACCAGAGCTTCCTCAAAGAGAAACATAGTCATCCTCAGCAATGCCAAGGACCAAAGTTCTTTCAGTGATGAAAACAGCTGAGCTCATATCAGGAAAACAAGCATGATAAGCTTCTCCAGGAGAATAAACAGCACATCATCTTTCCCTCCAGTTCTGATTTTATGTTATTGGAAACAATTCCCAGGTGGGCCTTCCACATCCAGCACCACACCGATTCTGTTCAGCTGAGTGCCTACAAGTTGGACATTAGTTCATCAACTACAGTTTCCAGAAGCAGGACTCCAGCATTGCTACAGGAATTGTGGAAATCTGACATGTTCACCATACTTGTGTTAATAGTGAAGTTTTTTCTCCCATCAGACAGATATCTCAGTGATCATTAACTCTTTTCTGACTTTTTGGCAGATTTTTCTTTCTTCAACCCAAAGAGCCACAGCACTCCAAGGTAGTTGGAGAGCACATAATTCTCATTAGGTAGCATCTACAGTCCAGCTACAAGAGCTATAAAATACAGAGATTTCCACTCCCTCAGGACCCAGTATAGAATTATGGGGATATGTGTCTCACAGACAGATCAGGGCATGGCAAGTTGGCTGGGGAAATAGGCATGAACTATTAATTACAAAATTTCAGGACATATGTGCAGAACAGTTTCTACAACCCTGCACATGGGCTTCTCATGAGAATTTGAGCAGCTTTTTGACAAGATGGGCTAGATCTGACCATTAGCCTCAGGCACGGGATCCCAGCATCACCACTGAGGACCCAGATGTAGAAGTTCTTGTGGGTTCCTTCAAGATCTGAGCCACTTAAAGTGACACTGTAATGTTTATTTGGTGATGCACTTTTAGAAGGAGACTAACTCATAACATTCCTGGATAAAGGAATTGGGTTTTGATTTTACTGGATGGATCTGAGTTCACCCAAAAAGGAGCTGAAGACCTCAACTCATCCCACTGAATTGATTCTTGACTTTCACATCTGTTCATCAGTAGATAAAAGGATAAAAAAAACAGTATATGTACACAAGGGAGTATATCTCTGCCATAAAGAAGGATAAAGAGTCATTTATAGGAAAATGGGTACACCTTAAGACTATAATGTTAAGTTAAATAATCAAACACAAACAAATATCATATGATATTTTTGTATCATGATATTTTGAGAAAACTAAATTATAAATGAATTAAAGAGAAAATAAAAGTTAATGGCAAAGAGGGAGACACAGGTTTTGAGAAAAGAAAGGGAACCAAGAATGGAGAAACAGATTAGAATGGGGATCAGAAGGGGATGAAATAACAAAAGTAATAAGATGTCCCACTTGAACTGTGTAAAAAATTATGCACATGTACCAAATTTCTAGGATGAATGTGATCACTATGTACTCCAAACCTGTACCAATAAAATAAAATTTAAAAAAATAATTTCAGGACACATAAGTGAGAGGCACAAATATGTTTCATTCAACACAACTAAATTGCACACTTGGACAAAATAGACAAAATCCTCAAAGAGAACCATTCCATGCTATGGTACTGGGATTATTGTGTATGTCTTTGGGGATAGAAATTTGGAATTTACAAATCTGTGGAAAGAATGAGTTCAATTTACAGGGTAGAGACAATGGCCTATTTACAGGTGAAAGACCCATCTTGAAGAAGAAAAGCCTGGTTCCAAGGTCCAGAGTATTATGTTTATAGATAGATGATCTAAGATATTTTGCCTAAAAAACATTCTTTAGAACTTTAGATTTTGTTTCTCTATTCTCTATTTTGTTTCTCTATTCTCTAGATTTTATTTCTCTCTTTTACCTTATCAACTAAGCTAATATATATACTTACAGTATTTTTAAACATTTTGGGTGTGAATGCATTGGAAGAAAGGGAAAAATCTTAGAAAGTAAAGATACAGAGTACAGCTATGGGTAGTCTTGGATAAATCATTTGTCCTGAATTTGCAGTTATTTTAAAAGTACAGTTTTAAAATTATGATTGTTCTTGTTTTATTTTTAACCTATCTTTATTTTTTGTTGTTTACCACAGCTAGTCAGGAAAATCCTCCAAATATCCAGTGTCAGAATTATTAAGTGGCTTGTGAGAAGAAAAATACACTTTTTTTGCTTGTTTGTGTTTATCTTTACTGCGAAGACTGTCTTGAAAATGATTGAAAGACAAAAAGAACAATGGTGAAACCAATTGCAGTCAGTCAAGTAAGAGAATTGAGGTCAAATCTAAGACAGAAATGCGAGACAAATAGGAAGAAGGGACTGGAGAAAATTTAAGAAGTATAGATGTCAGCATATTATAAGCACTGTTAAAGCCATTTTCAAAAAATATTGATTAAATATATTACTTAAAGATCTTTAATGTTTAAGGCTTAATATTAAAATACTACTAATATAGAATCTTTAAGGAAAATAGGATTAGAAAGCATGGAGAGCTTGGTAGGAACAGTACAATTTAAACTTTAATTAAGGTTTGAGTTCCTGGAATCTAGAAACAGCTAAGAAATTCTCCCACTCTTGTGTGTTCTGGAAAATAGCTTACTACAATAAGCTACTTTTTTTCTATACAACTTAGATTATACAGTGGTTTATAACAATATTGTTTATCACAAAACAATATGCAGATCATTAGAATCGCTATTTTTTTGCCCAATTAATGACTAAAAACACTGTTGACTGTCCTGACCAATCAGAAAAACATATATAGGTTTAATAAATGACTTGAACAAACTTTTGAAAAGTCTTCTTCACCTTAATCTCCTGAACTTAAGCCCATTCTCATTCTGAGCAAGTGGGAACTATGAAAGTTCTCTTAATGGGCTCTTCCTAGAATAGGTTTGTTACCTGGTTTTGGGATGCTGGAGTCTCTTGGAAGTGGTAAGTAATTTCTTTCTGTGCAAAGAATTGCTAAAGACAAGCACAAACAGTAGCAAAATTTGGTTCAAAGCAGTAAAAGAAATATGTTCTACAGAGTTTGAACCAAGTAAAAATAAGAAAAGAAGTGTAACCTATACTATGAGGTTGAGCCAACATGCCAGAGAGAACACAGTGACGAATCTCAGTGTAGACTCTCCTTTTTGTATCACTCACTCCTCGGGCTGATATCAACTCTAGGTCATCCTATCAAAAACCTGTTCAGTTTTCACATGAAGTCCACACTGCAGGCTTTGGGAACTGTTCTGCACATGTATCCTGAGATTTTGTAATTAATAGGTCAAGCCTATTTCCCCAGTTTTATCACTCCCTAATCTCCTGTATCAGGCTGAAACAAAGAAAGACTTCTGATGATTGTCTAATACTAGTTATTTTCAAGTTTGTTTACTCCTTCATGTTGAAGAAAAGTTTTTTTCTATCTGGTATTTGAGATAATTCTGATTTCTTAGTCAAAAAGGACTCCTGCAATAGTCTCCTTTCTACTGTTAGAATAGTCCATATAACTACTTTGATTTTACTATGCTTTTTTGTTTTTATTTTGTTGTCATTGTTGTTGTTCATGGTTTTGCTTCTGGGGATGGAACCCAAAGTTTCATATATGATAGGCAGTTGCTCTATCACTGAGCTACAACCCCAGTTCCTATCTTCGTTTTTCAAAAATTTCGTTTTGCTTAACTATCACCTTACCTAGGTGTAGATTTATTTTTATTGGAGATGAGAAAAGCAGAGAATGCTTATTGGGGAATTTATATTTTTAAATTAACTACATAGTCGCTTTTACCCATTAACCAAGTATCACTTGACATCTGAGGTAAATATTTGCAGAAAGAAGGAAAGAAAAGATAACTTGTCCATAAGCACACTTTAATTGAAGAAAGTATAATGATGAAAATTATGCTATATTAAGCACAATTTAAAATGTGAATGCTTATTTTATGTTCCAACAGAAGACTGTACAGCAAAAGGATCTAAGTAAATTACTTCTCATAAACTCCCAGTAGTCCTTATTAGTTCCTTGACTCCGATTCAGATTCAAACAGTGGGAACTCATTTAAAAGGGTAACAACACTCTTCTCTTCCCTGGGGTAAAATCTATTTAACCTGGACTGACTATCTAACCAGGTGTGAGTCCTCATGGAGGTGCAAATTCACTTTTGCACAATAGAATGGCTAACAACTCAACCCTAGGGAAGTTAGCAACTGATCAAAAGTGAACTATTTAGGTTTAGTTTTAAAAACAATGTGCTTAAAAAGACAAATAAGTTTTCAGGGGAAAAAATATATTACTGGGATGATTTACAAGGAATATTGCCTGTTGAAATATTATGTGCTATTATGGCTTGATCTAGTAAGAACTTTGGTTGTATCTTATGAAAGGATTTGGTCTGTAAGACTCACTCTCCTCAGTTGCAATTAAATCCTCTAAAACACCATATATATCTGAACTGAAGCACTTTGACTTCTCTATAACACAGTTCCCTCTTTAAATTGTTGCCTTTCTTGGGACTTCTTTCACATAAAGTGATTGCAGAAGAATATTTCATTATTGAGCAATATATATGTCTGACACTTCAAATGGTTTCCCCTGGCTTCTAAGGAACTTTTGCCATAAAATCTGTCTTGTTAAGAATGATAAGCTTCTGTGAACTCTATGTCATTGTTTGCCATACTTGTTTTTTGGTTGCCTATATTGTCAATATATTTGATAGAATATCATTGGAAGTATAGAGACCCATCAGGTTTCACTATGTAGTGCAGCAACATGTCACCAGTATACAGATGTGAAGCAGGTTTTGAATAGCCTTTAAAAAATTAAAATGCTAATTATATCAAAATTATTTCCTATGATAGAGCTCATAATAATTGTTTTAACTGTCCTGACAGCTGAAAATGAATGGAAAAACTATTTAAGTCTGTCCTATGCTCAACGACTGTGTTTTTCAGTAAAAACTATTTTTTTACTAGAATAATTTCTATATTCTTCCCAAAAAAGTTTAATTAATAAAATGACTAAGTTTATTTCTATTAAAAGATTAGTTTAAAAATTGACTAAAAGTTGTAATGTTATTGTTCTTTTTAAATGAAAGACTATAAAAAAGTGGCAAACTCTTGTACAGTCAAGAGCTTTTTATCTTCTCATTCAACATGCAGTTAGTTACTTTTAATAATTCTATAACATTTATGAGCAGGGTAGCATAATTGGCAATATAATGATAATCCTTTTAAAGTTATGTGATTTATGGAACGTATTAAATAGCAATGTGAAAAATAGTTTCAGTAGAAAAAAATCTCAAAGTTATGGAGAAATAAATTAGTCAAGAGCTAGAAGCTTGATCTGATGGAAGTTCAGATTTAAAGAATTAAATAACATGATAGCAGAAAATATAGAATTGAAGAACTAGCATGTTCTATGATCTAACATGTTTACTTTGGCTTAAATTATCACATGTATCCACTGTAGGCCCTCTACTCAAATACAGAAATCCTTAATATAGAGACAAAGGATATGTTTAATTTTTATGCTACTAAATTTGATAAATATCAATAATGGGAAATACAAATGATATTAAGAAAGACATGAGATATTATGGAAGGTTTTTAATTATAAAATATAAAAATATTTTCTCATTCTGCATACCAAAAAGTCAGATCTCAATTAAAGTAAATAATTTTTAAGCTTGTAAGTAAGTACAAGGACTAAATTTTGAACAGTTATCATAACTATTGATCTTGACTCCTAAGAATTACACTTTGACTCTTGCTGGACAGAAGAAATTCAATAATTCAGTATCCAGACATCCCAACTGGATGTCATCTCCTTGCTTCCACAGGTAACCCGTTGCTCATAAAACCATGATGATATAGGAAACTATACAATTTCTTGGTTTACTTCAATTTGGCAAGTATAATTATTCCATTACTCATAGCACCAATTGTTTAATTAAACAAACTACCTAAAGGGATTTCTCCATCATAGTCAGTTTAAGCATCACATGGACAAACTTTTTAAATGCAAATTCTTAAAAGATAACAATCTTTTTTAGATTTGCACTTATAAGCATGAATATTTTAAATAACAGAAGGTAATAGTTATGCAGGTGATCTGCAAGTGGACATAATGAGAAACGTGATCACCATAATGATTTTAAATAGTCACTAGCAATTTCTCATTCTCCATACACATGTTATTCCAAACCTGATTTAGCTTGAAACCTTGCATTTGTAAAATATCACCATAGAAAAATAAAATTATATAACAATATTCACTTCCTTTGTAATGCTGAGTTTAATTTCCTACAATTACTTTTTGATGACGTTAGTGGAAGAAGAGTGTTCACAAGATTTCTTGTCTTCACGTATTTCCAAAATAGAATACATTTGTGCTATGATCAATCTGTATAGTAGCTTTATTCCTTTCCAGCATGTTTGCTGATATTGCAGATGGTGAGCACACAATAAGCCCTGTAGTTCTGGAAAGAAAACTACAGTATATGAAATAAAAAAAACAATAAAACTGCTTAAAGACATAGTCTTTGCTGCCATTGTTATTCCATGATAACCCAGACCTCTGTAACTGACACAGAGGAGTATAGTTATTTTTTTTCTTCTGCCCTGCAGTTGTATGTGATACTTGTCAGTTTTGACTATCTAAGAAATCAAAGGAAAATCAAAGGAGACCAACAGAAAAACCCTATCTACCCCAAACTATTCCTTTCAAAGGGAATGGCGTTTATGAGAAAAGATTTTTACACCTCAGAAAAACAGGGACATGATTATCTCACTCACTGCACTGGAACAGTCTGTAAAGAAACAAATATTTGAGTTATTACACATTTGGAAATTGCTCTGGAAATGGTATAAGTGATGGTGGATTGAAACAATTCCATGTATGGTGCTATGTAATAGTAGTTACAAGTAAGCCTCTATGATTATTTTCCTCCTAGCATATTTGCCACACTTTTAGTTTTTTGATGTAGATTCTATTCACTCAAAATAGCCTTCTGATAAATAATTATATTTGCTATTTTAGTTATTATATATGTTTTCATCATTACTTAACACATCCAAATTCAAATATATAGCTTTTAACCAACATCTTGACTAAGACTACTTACATTATTTGAAGAATTGCCCAGGATCAAATTAGAAGTTCTAAGCACCTAATATTTTCTTTGAAATAAAAAATGTTATCATTAAACTTGTTCATTTTTAATTGCTATTTTGAAACTCAATAAATTAAAATTTTCAAAGAGGTATTTTAGAATTCTGTAACATTACCCATTATTTTATAACTCGGAGATTGTCAAATTTTTATACATACTTCAGACATCCACAAGCTTCTTTTGAATATCTTATCATAATTTCCTTTTGTATAACTCTCTAATTTCCAAATATATTTGACTCTTAGTGACAGTATGCTTCCTTATTAGTGCTCAACTTATTTAAATCTGAGAAAGGAAATATATTGTTCAAATGCTCTAACTCTAATATTAGCAGAATCTGATGCTGAATAGCATAAAAAGGCAGTAATTTCATTCATTGCCTACAGGTTAAACAATTTAATAGTTGGAATATGTTCCAGTAGGTTACCAATAATTAGAGAAACTCATTACTACGTTTTCTCTACATATTCACAAATTTTACTTAAGTCTTTTGTATGTGCTTTGATTTTTACTGAATACACCTTTTTGTTTGTAGACATGGTTGCTTTATCTCATTCTTTGTAAAAAAATCATCTCCCTTAATCTTTGTTTCTTCCTGTCCCAGTAATGATTACTATCTCCTGGGGTCTATTCTTTGTATTCTTTATCTAACTCCACCATGAAATATAGTTAAATTCTATGGTTTTAAATACATTTCCTCCTGTATCCCAGGTTCCCATATCCAGTTACCTTGCAGTGCATTCACTTACTATGACTTTGACATGAATCATTACTGCCAAAACATATTGAAATTAGTTGCTAATGCAGTGATATTGAGGTACCATTGAATCCTTGAAAGATGTTTCAGTCATGCAGTCACCATTCTCAGGAACAAGGTTAATATAGCTCTTGCAAATAAAAGTTAGCTATCTCAAGGGAAGGCTGTTATGAAGCATATGACCTCCCCTCTTTGTACTTCTCCACATGTCTTCTCTTACAAGGCCCTTTGTGGAAGCTGTAGAGACAGGTACCATGCTCTTGGACTCAAGAACTGTTGACTAAATAAACCTATCGTTTATACATTATCCAGTCTCAGGTATTCTGCTATTGCAACAAAAACAAACAAAGAAGCAAACAAACCATGTGACAAATAAATGCACCAAACTTCTCTGTAATTGAAGTCTCAAGTTTCCTCATCTTAATCTGATTCTTCAAATGTGCTTCTGCAAGTTTTTTCTAATCATTTATGTAAATGCTTGAAAATATTCTGGAGATTAATGCTGTCCCCTCCCCTAGTTATTTCACTTATTCCAGTTCATCATTTTATCCCAATAAAAATAACATCATAAATACGTTCTGAACTCAGTTAATTAATACTGTAGTTACCTAGTTTAGGGCAAGATTATTTTATTTGGAGATTCCTAAGAAAAGTGCAAAATTTGCTTCTGCTTTCTTTTTCTGTGTCACGATGCTTTCATTCCTCATGATGCTTTCATCAGAGAAGATCAAATACAACTGAAAATGAAAATCTGATCAATTTCTCCTCTGTTCAAATAGTTCCAATTTACACATATGGCTACCTGATCTGGCTCCTCACTATCACATCCTTGCCAGAAGACTCCTCAGTTATATGACTCCTGAGTTGCTCCTTTTCCCTCTCAAAGCATTTTTTAATCTAAAACCATTTAGGACTTCATCGTTGCATGAGGTGTTTGAATTTTCCCTTTTCTTTGGTTGTTCTTTTTTTATTTTTTCATCCATAATGCTGATCACACAGCCTGTGATGTTTACTGTACAATAAGATGTACAAAGAATCTAGAGCAATTTGCTCAAAAGTTGAGCACTTAATGGAACATATATCTTGGTAGGTTTGGTTATATGAGTAACTCATCTGAAAAGAGTGAACTGGAAAATGGAAATTCTACAAAAGTATCAAGGAACATGCTAGAAATATTCCAAGAATTGCAGTTTCTCTCTAACAGTGGAAAAAGGACTGAATTTTAAATGCAGGTTAGCGCCACATAATTGATAATTCTGCATGCTTTCCCAGAAAAATGGAGCATTTCTCTCCATTTTCCTATTTTCAGTTCATGTACACTGTATCCAGAATTTTTTGACTTCCTAGAGTTTTCTTCACAAATAGCAATAATTCTCAAGCTTCACAAGATCGTGTAAAAACAACTAAACTAAAAGAATTGAGTCCAGGAGGTTCAATAATTGATAGAAGATTATGTGAAGAAAAAAATTACTGTGAAACAAAGAAACTTCACTCCAATAATTTTTATTAAAATAAACATAAACCAAGGATAAATTTGACTCCAAAATTTTCTGAACTATATAACATGAAAATTCATTTTAAATGTGTAATGGGATAGTAGTAATGTGACTAGAAGGTAGATTCATCTTCACTTCTAGATACTTCCTTTGAATGTTTATTGAAAATTTTTTCAAGCTAAGTTTAATGTGAATGTCCACCATTATGTATTGGCTTGGAATATTTTAGTGCCATTCTATGCAAATTGAAAGTAAATCTTGCATAGACTTAGAGAATTTGATCCAGCAAGTACCAGTAGCTTCATTTTTCCAGGTGAATATGAGGAGGCTCAATGAGATCCAACCGTTGTACCAAAGTCAAACCATCAGAAGATGGAATCCTCCAGGGTCCCCCCGCCTGGGTATCTTGTACAATTTTAGATCTATTTCCCGCTCCCATAAACTTTCTCTCTCAGGTCATAGCAGCTTCCCATATCTGGACATTAGTTTCAATCCACTTTGCCTACTTCCTCCTACAATGGACACATTAATGACACCTGTACCCTACACAGTCACAACACAGTGTGCAGCTTTTAGATTTGTCTATCCTGTTGGTTGGTTTTTTGAGATAGGATCACTCTGTATGTCCAGACCAGTCTTGAACTTGTGTTGTTCCTCCTGTCTCAGCCTCACCAGTTTTGGGATTACAGGTGTGTGCCACCATGTTGGGGTTAGATTTGACCATCCTGTGCTGCTAGTCAGAGGTATCTCTGACTCAACGCTCTTCTGCAACTGACTGCTGACTGAGAATCCTATTTCCACTATTTTCTAAAGATCCTATCTCCATATGGACAACTGGATCATCTTTTTTGCTAAATTTAGACTTCCAAAGGCTCACTTCCCACTCACTATAAAAGCCATGCACATGATCTACCACATCAGCCCTGCGCATTGTCACTGTGCCTGGGCTCTCAGGCCTGTCTTCCACCTTTTCACTTTTTCACCCTTGATCATGGGCCTCATTTGTGCTCTTTAGACAGATCCTTGTCACTGTCTTTTCACTTTGGCAGTAACAAGAGCTCCTTGGCCTAGACTATTTGTATTTGTCTTCTACCAATAAGCATTTAGGTTGTTTTGAATATTTTGCTATTGCACCGTGAGACCATACTCTTAAGTAAAATCAATCCACATTGTAAGTACTGCATTCTCTGGTGTGTAAAGCTGAAAGAGCAAATAAGGACTAAAATGTATAGCAGATACTGTGAAATAAGAAGAAAACGTTCAAATGGGAAGGGAAACAGGAGGGGGAGGCAGAAAGGAAGGAAGGGAAAAGTAAAAAAAATGAGAAAAGAAGTAAAAAATGAAATCAAAGCCTTGGTAAATTTGAGGTGAGAGAGGTTGAAGGGAAGGTAGCGGAATGGACAACAAAAAAGAATCAAGTTGTATCATGTACAGATACAAAATCCTTATGATGAATCTGATCATTATGTATACCTAAAATATGCCAATCAAAATTAATTTATTTAAAAAAAGAAGAAAAAGAGGTGATATGAAACTGAAACCAGTCTAAAAATGTTCAGTCTACTCACACCAAGACTTTAGGAGAGTGACCCACAAAGAGAAGACGAGCTGGTGCAACACGCCTGAGGGGAGCAGCTGGGTCTTCCCCGGGTGGTTCTCTCTGAGATATTTTCATACCTGACTCTGACACTATTGAAGTTGCCAACTCAAATTCTATCACATCAGAAAGAGATTTGCATACAATATTTATCAGTTAGGAAAACATTTGATATCCAGTTAAAAATAAACTCAATTATCTGAGACTTAAAGGAAAGGCAAGAAAAATATTTTCATGAAATGGAAATTCTGAAGATAATGAGTTTCTGAGTTTGCCATTATAGACCCATATTCTCTTTTTCTTCTCCATTCTCATTAAATTACTTTCTATCAGCATTTATTTTTACTTTGTATGGACAAGGTATGTCTAAGTTTGAAGTATGGGAAAATCAAATTTATAAGTGAGTTCTGTTTATACTACTCACTGACCACAAAGACTCTACCTATCTATTTCCCTCTCTCTCTCTCTCTCTCTCTCTCTCTCTCTCTCTCTCTCTCTCTCTCTCTCATGGATCAAAACCCTTATAGATAGAGAAAGAAAGACAGAATGAAAGTGAAAGGGAGAAAAAGAGGAAAAGAGAAGAGTACAAACGAAAAGTGACAATGCAAAAACAAGAAAGAGAAAATGAACACTTTTATTTGTCACATTCTTTAGTAAATCATTGCAAGAAATTTATTTAATGAGAATGTAGCTAAGGAAAACCTTAATTTTAGTTTTATGTCACCTTCACCTATTGCATCATTTTCCAAGAGCATTTATAATTTTTGATAGGGAATGTTTTTTGATTACATATTTATTGTGTTTCTATTATTCATTTGTTGTTTTTTATTATTATGCTTCATAGCACTTAGAATAATTTCTTAACATTGGAGGTATTTGGTAGTTTAACTAATTAACAAATAAATAATATTTATACTATAATTTACATAGATTAGTTTACTTTTATCCAGACATCAAAATAGAACACTTCAAATTTATAGATGTTATCTAAATAAAATTCAAAAGCGATGACTTAGTAAAGCATTTTACTAACATCATGCTTTTGAAATCCCACTTTTAGGCAATATATTCTACTTAACAGTAAAATAAATTTACTTTACATTCATATGTGTGAGGAATTCATTCTTTAAGCATTCTATACTCTTTTCTTTTAAAATTGTTAAGGCCATTTTCATTGTATCACTTCGTATTTAGGGATAATAGGGGCTCTTGCTAAATAAAAAATAACATATACTTTAGATTTAAATCTAAGCTCTCTCATCAGTTGACCATTTTTAGTTAAACATGGGTCTATCACTGAGATTCTGTTACCATACCTACATCTATATCTACATATCTATATATCTTTGTCTCTATATCTCTATATCTGCAAATATATCAATACATCTTTATATGTATCTGTACCATCTATCTCTATCTATCCATCTATAAGTATAACAAAATAGAGAGAGAAAAGAAAAAACCTGAACCTAGTGTACTGTTACACCCTAACCATGCTTTAGCTTTCCGTGTTTTCACTTTACCAGCTGTGATTCAAATATTAAATGGAAGGTTCCAGAAATAAAGTTTTTAAAATGAGTACCATTCTGAGTAGCGTAATGAAATCCTGTATCATTCTACTCTGTCCTTCCTAAGATGTGAATTATTCCTTTTCTTAACATGTTCATGCTGTGTATGCTATGTTTCTACAAGTCAGCAGTTATCTCTGCTATCAAATAAACATTAGTGACAGATAAAATGAAGAATGGGTCTGAGAAATTCCCCTTGAAGGGCTAACCAATTAAGTCACACAATAAAACTTAAAGTAGCTTGATTTTTTAGTAAAACTAAAAATAGATTATTTTTTATAAAAATAGTTTTTATAATCATAAATAAAACTTAATCTTGCTTCCAAAGATGCTATATAACATTCACTTTAGAAAATGTATTTTGCTACTGGGCAAGATCCGTTGCAGGAAGCAATTATTGCAAAACTTAACTTCTTTCGTTTTGTTTTCTAAATTATTTTGTAACACTGTACTTATGAACTTCTAATGTTTTTCAGTTCAGAGTCTCTAGGATCATGATACATACTTAATGTCTGGCACTAAACTTAACTTATCCTTACTGGACCTGATTTCATTTTACTGTACTTCACATGGGAAAAGACACTATTCAAATGACCTTAGTAGCATGCTTCTCATAAAGAGGAGATGAGATGATCAGAGTCAGAGAAAGAGCCATGTTTAGGGAAGCCAAAGACTTAGTGGGTGGACTATGGTGGCAACCGGAAGCTGACAAATTCAGGCAGCCTTTAGCAGCTCGAAACGAAAGGGGGCCAGATCTTCCCTAGAGATTCCACTAAGAAGCAATCAGGTCTACAGACTGATTAAATCCAATGAGACTTATTTTGAACTTTGAGCCTTCAAAACTCTTAAGACTGTATAGCATTACTTTAAATAAAAGTAGAAAATAATGTATAACATTCACTACAATATTTTCTAATTGTATGTTCATGCTTCAGTACCATTGTACAATATTTGAAAAAGCATTTTAAACTCTGAACAGTGTTTAGTTCTGGTCACAGACACAGATTGTCAATCAAGGAAAAAAAATTCTTTTACAGTTTGCATATCTTTACATGATCTTACTTTTTAAAAAAAATTTTATGGTCAGATTTGATTAGTACATTTTAGGTGCATATAATGATCACATTCATCATAAAGAATTTGTGCATGATATAACTTATTACTTTATTCCCATTTCCCTACCCCCTATTGCAACCCTCCTCCCCTTCCCATTTACACAAAACAGCTTTTTTTTTACCATTTTTGCCTTCTTTTCTTATTTGTTTTTTACTTTTCCCTTTTTTCTCCCCCACTCCCTTTGACTCCTCCCCATTTGAACATTTTCTTTTTATTTCACAATACCTATTATATATTTTGGCCCTTATTTACACTTTCAGTTTCTCACACCAGTAAAACAATGCAGTATTTACACATGTGTGTCTGAGTTATTTCATTTAAGAGTGTGGTCTCAAGTTTCCCCCATTTGCCTAGAAATGTCTCCAGCTTATCCTTCTTTATGACAAAGTAGTACTCAATTGTATATATAAACAACAGCAATAACAGCTGTTATGGTTTATACATTGTGTCAACTTGAGAAGTCTAGAAGCTTAATTAATTTGCCTGTTCATTGTGTCAATTTGAGAAGGTCAGAAGTTTAATTGAGAGACTCAGCAGGGAGCCAGGGTTCTTACTTTGTAAATATCCTCATCCTGTGCAAAGGAAGGCAAGGAGATTTGTGAATGCTGCACCCAACCTGGATGGGGGTAGCAGGGTGGGGGTGTCCTGTGCATAATATAAGGGAGGAGAAGAGGCTTGCTCTTGCCCCTCTTTGCTCTGGCTGCTGCCTTGAGGTGTTGTACCAGTGTCATGTAACCCTGTCTTGGAACCAGCTGATTATGGACTGAAACCTCCAAAAACTGTAAGCTAAATGAACGTTTCCTTCCTTCATTTTGGGTGTCATGTGTTTTGTCTCAGCAATGAGGGAAATATATAAGACAACACCCATATCTTCTTTATCCATTCACCAGTTGATGGGAATTTGGGCTGTTTTCAAGATTTGGCTATTAGAATCTGTGCCATTATAAACATGGGTGTGCATATTGCTGCGGTATTATTCTTTTAATTCTTTAGGAAAGATACCAAAAAGGGGAATAAGTTAGTTAAATGGAACCTCCAGTCCCAGATTTTGAGGAATTTCTACAATGATTCCCACAGTGGTTTCACCAGTCTACACTCCCACCAACAGTGGAGAAAGTTTCCTTTATCCGATAGCCCCACCAGAATTTGGTGTTGATTATCTTGTTAATAGCTATTCTTTCTGGGGCAAAATGGAATCTTAGAATTGTTTTAGTTTGCGTTTTGTGAATGAACAATAATGTAGAACGTTTTTTCATATATTTATTTACCATTTGTATTTCTATATTAGAAAAGTGTCATTTTCATTTCAGATGTCCATTTTTGAACTGGGTTTTTTAATTTGGGGAGTCTGATGTCTTGGGTTCCTACTATATTCTAGATAGTAATCTTTAGTTTGAGGAACAGCTCAGAAAAAAATTTTTCCCACACTGTGGGTTGCTTCTTTACTCTGTTGGTATTTTCTCTTACTGTGAAAATGTTTTTTTTAATAAGATGAGATCCCAGTTGTTGATTCTTTGTGGTACTTCCTACATGATCAGGGTTTTGTTTATAAAGACTCTTCCTACATCAATGCCTTCAAGAGTTCTACCTATTCTGTCTTCCAGAAGATTTAATGTTTCTGTTTTAATATTTATATCTTTGATCCATTTTGATTTCAGTTTATTGTGTGGTGAAAGACATGGGTCTAATTTTAATCTTCAGCATGTGAAAAACCAATTTTCCCAGCACCATTTATTAAAGAGGCTATCTTTAGGGTTAGGGTTAGTGAATGTGTTTGGCACCTTTGTTAAAGATAAGGTGGCTGTTATGGATTGAACACTGATGGCAAATTTAACATGAGCTGAATTAAATCAGCATGGTGCTGAGTGTAGCTGGCCCACCTGAGGAAAGTTGCCAGCATAAAAAGAGACATAGAAAGGAATAGCAGGGAGTCCTAAGTGTCGTTGTTTGGAGCCTTTGGTTCTCCAGCAGGAACTTGCTGCACTGGCTTCCCCAATATGAATTCGGCCTTTATCATTGGAGGAGCTCAAGACATTGTAGTTGAGAGTGGGCAAGGTTCACTTTGCGGGAGCTCTGGTCCTTGTGTTGAGCATTGCTTCTTGGCTCCAGAGGGGAAGAGGTTTGCTGTTAAATCTCTAGGAGAAGCTTGTCACACTGGCTTCCTGACATGTACTAGAATTTTCTCATCATTGAAGGAACTCAGGACCTCATTGTTGCTGGGGGTGACTGTGGTACTTTTTGGGGAAGCCCTGGTTTTTATTTTGAGCGTCAGTTCTTGGCTCTAGTAAAGAACCCTCAACTTAATAGAACAGATCCTTCACCCTGCTGGCATAGACTTTCTAGCTTCCACCGCTGATGCAGATGTGTAAAACAGACTTGCATGAGTCATTGTTGTGGGCTCTAGACCTCCAGTTGGACTCGTGGGAGGTATTGTCATGGGCTGTAGGTCTTCATCTGCACACATGCAGGACATTATTGTGGGATCCAGGCCCTCAGCTGAATTTTCTAGGTCTTAGCGTTGTGGATAGATTTCCTGCACTTTCTTGTATTTAACTCAGGGTGACCATCACAAAATAATACTATAAATTCTGTGTCCTGTATTGTAATTGTTCTCCTTGTAATCCCTGACTACAACAGTGGCTAAGTATTTCTGGATATTTCTATGTCTTGTAATCTGTTCCATTGTTCCTCAGAAATGTGTTAATTTTTTTCCAGTACCATGCTATTTTTGTCACAGTAGCTTTGAATTATAACTTGATGTCAGGGATTGTGATGCCTCCTGTCTTGCTCTTGTTGCCCAGATCTTCCTTTGATCTTCAAGGTCCCTTCTTCTTTCAAATGAACTTTAGGATATTTTCTCTAATTCTTTGAGATATATTCTTGGAATTTTGAGCAGAATTGCAATAAATCTGTATGAAAACCTTGGAAATATGGACCTTTCTACTATATTAGTTCTTCCTACACACTAGCAAGTGATATATTTCCATTTTTCGTTATCCTCTTCAATCTCCTCTTTTGGCATACTGTAGATTTTAGTAAGATGGAAAATTCAAAAGAAATAGACAGATTCCTAGATACATATGAATTGTTAAAGCTGAATCAGGGAAATATAAAAATCCTAAATAAACCAATACTAATCTGTGAAATTGAAGTTGTAATTTGAGAACCTGCCAGCAAAGAAAAACCCAGATCATAATAGATTCATTGGTGAATTCAACAAGAAATTTAGAGAAGGTCAAATACCACTACTTCTCAAACTCTTAAATGAAATTGAAAGATAAGCAATATTCTCAAATTCATTATTGGAAGCAAACATCACCTTGATACCAAAACCAGAGAAGGGCTCAATTAGAAAGAGAATTACAGACCAATCTCTCTAATGAACATAGATGCAAAAATTCCCAGTAAGAAAATGACAAACAGAATGCAGCAAATCACAATAAGATTATATATCATAAACAAGTAGAATTCATTCCAGGGATGCAAGAATGGTTTGACATACACCAATTAATAAATGCAACACACCATATTAACAGAGTTTCATGATCATCTCAATGGATGCACAAAAAGTTTTCCACAAAGTCCAACAACAATTTATGATAAAAAGTCTACAGAAAATTGGAATAGATGGTGCTTATCTCAATCTGATAAAAGTCATTTATGACAAACCAATATCCAACATCACATTGAATAGACAAAACTGAGAGTTTGACTCTAAAATCAGGAACAAGGTAATGTATACACTGTGACCACTCCTATTCAGTATAGTTCTGAAACTTTAGCCTGGGCAATTAGACAGGACAAAGAAATAAAACAATAATGACAGAAAAGGAAGAAGTTAAACTATCATTATTTGTGGATGATATAATATTCTACATAGAGACCCCAAAAACTCCACCAAAAGACTTCTAGATTTAATAACCAAATTCAGTATTATACCTGAATACATAGTCTGCACTCAAAAATCAATAGCCTTTCTGCACAGAAGTAACAAACTCACTGAAAGAGAGATCAGGGAAACACCTTTCACAATACCATAAAAAAAATGAAATACTTTAGAATTAATTTAACAAAGGAAATAAAAGACCTCTATCTCATGCATTGTTTTTATGTTAAAATAAATTCTATTAATATTTCTACATATTTATATTACTGATAACATTTTGTTTTCTTTGACTGTAGAGAGTATGATACCTCAAATATATTTCCTTCACTTTCAATGCAAATGAATTATTAGAAATCTAAAAAATCTTAAATAAATGCTATTTGACATCTTTAATAGTGAAGAAATTATAGCATATGTATGTTTTCTGAATAGCACGATGATACTACTTTTTCACTACACTTCAATTTACTCTTATTGAATGTTAGATGGTTGTGAGTCGCTCTCTTGTTTCAGAGAACATTTGTGGCACTCATGCACTCGCCACTTTTACACTTGGTGAAATCTCTCTGTTCCTTCTGATAGGTTATGTTATTTATGTTAAGGATTAGAGTGAGCAGAACTTTATATTTCACTAAGTATAATAATTAGAGTAACTACGATTAAGTAAATGAAAAGATAGATAGTAGCATAATAATCATTGACTCTGCTCCCACAGCAATATGTAAAGTCAAATAAAAACCATTACTGCATAGCCATTTCTCTTAAACTATCATGTGAAATTTGTACACAAACTCATTACTTAAATTTTTTCATTTACTTAATTTTTTTTTATATGACTAAAATATCATCACTTAATAATGGCACTATGGAGCCGGGCATGGTGGCGCATGCCTTTAATTCCAGCACTCTGAAGGCTGAGGTAGGAGGAGCGTTGTGAGTTCAAGGTCAGTTTGGGCTACAACGTGAGCGCAAGGCTGACCTGAGCTACATAGTGCGACCCTGTCTCAAAAAACTAGGGCTGGGAGTTTGGCTTAGAGGCTTAAACACCTGTCTGTAAGGCACAAGGTTGTAAGTTCGGTCCCTGGTGCCACAAAACAAAAATAACAATAATAATAATGGCACTATGTGAAAATTATCTTTGTCCTGTAGTTTTCTAGAGATTTGCATCATTGTAAGATAAAATCTCACAACGTAAACTTAAAGAGAGTACGAGTATATCAAACTCTTGGAATTATTTCTAAAGACTGTAATCTGAATTCAGCTATTTTTTAGTTAATATTTAAGTAATAAAAGAATAAAAGAATTTTATAGTTTAAGGAAATCATTCTCCTATGTTTGAAAGGTGTTCATGGGCCATTATTTTTGCCTTTGAAATGGTATTTCAGAAAGAAAGTAATGGATGAAGAAAACGTGATATTTACACACAGTGGAGTACCACTAAGCCATAAAACAAACCTGACTCACTGTAAAATAACAGATGCACCTTGAGACCATGATGTTAAGTGAAGTAACTCAGACATGCAAGCTTGAATACTTCATGATTTCTCTTATGTGAAAACTCAACACACACATATACATGTGCATGTACATATGTACATACCAAATAAAAGACATGTAAGAGGAAAAAAAGAAAAAAAGGTAATGTAATACAACATAGACAATGTATCTAAAAGTATACCTAGACTTAGCATAATTGTCTTACTTTTTTTCTTTTTTTTTTTTTTTTTTTTTTTGCGGCACCGGGGATTGAACTCACAACCTCGTGCCTGCCAGGGCAGGCGCTTAAGGCACTGAGCCAAACTCCTGGCCCTGTCTTACATATTTAATATGTGTTTTGGCCTCATTGATTTTCGATCTGTATGTGCAATAATTAATTTTGTAAGTTCTTAAAAGTAAATGAATCTGATATTAGAAAAATGAAAAGGGAATGATGGTAAGGGGAAAAAGTGGAATTTGTTGTGTAAATGTACCAATCCCACAGTGAATGTAATGATTTTGTACTGAAAGCATGTACTAACAAAAGTAAAACAAATCACTAAAAGATAGGTGATATGAATATATCATTGTTCCTTTGTATTAATATCATAGGAAAAATAATTCTTACTACTTTCTAAGATAGTTCTGAAAATTCCATTTTATGAATGTCTTTATAAAGTGTGTGATAAAAAAAAAGTATGATGAATTCTACTCCATCAAAAAAAAATAAAAAATAAAAAACAGACTTGTAAAATAATACGGTGCATGTTTATTGACCTTATTCACCAGACCTGGAATCTTGTGACTTTCAGCACTTCCAAAATCAAAATGACTATGAAAGAATTTAGGAGAAAAAAGAAAGTCAACTATACTGGATGGGGATTCAGGACAAATGACATGAAAGAGGACTTCCGGAATTGCTTCAGAAAGTGGCCAGAATGATGAGATAAGTATGCAGGTAATGTATTGTTTTCTTCACTGATTCTAGATTTTTTTCTGATTGTGAACCATTGATTTTATTTATTTGACTTTTGTACAGAGCAGATTTACTCTACTCCATATAGGTGAAATTTCTTTTTCCCGCCCTCTCTTGTTCTGGTTTGCCTTCTGATCTACCTATATTTCCCTCCTTCCCTGTCTCCTTTTCTTCTTTTCATTTATCTTTTTCCCCTTAAAATCATATTATGTTCTCTGTTTGAAATCTCCACCTGTGTTAGTTACCTTTCATGAGTGAAGATGCAATAACTGACACACACAGTTTAAAGGAGGTTTACCTCGCTCAGTGTGTCAGAAGTTTCAGTTCATGCTCTGAGGCCGGAACTTCATGGAAGAAAGCTGTGGTGATGCAAAGAGCAACTGGGAAGCATAACAGGGAAACAGCCGGAAAGGAAAGGGACAGGAATCAGATATAGTAACCAAGTTCGAGCCTCCATGACCCAGCAAGAAAGTTGCTCCACCACTCCTTTGAGTAGTACTCAAACCAATCATGTCGACACAATCAAGATTAAATGTTATGCTGCCTTTTAATTATTATTTCTGACTTTTTATCTTAGTTTCTGAATCATGTGATTGACAGTATGTGAGTTCTGCTGACAGGTATAGTTGATTTTCAGGATTTTAATCATATGCTTGAATTCAGTATCATTTTAACTATAAAATTAAAGCTAAATATCTTCAATTTTTTTTTACTAAAATATGGAAGTAAAAAATAAAAGAATTCTTTCATAGAGGCATAATTTTGATCATTCCAGGTGGCTATGAATGGTAAACAATCACCTTAATCCAGTGAATCTGACTGAGAATATTTTGACAGTTGTGTACTTAGCTAAAATCTACAACTGCAAGCTTGGTAAGACTTTTATAAAGCCTCTGTTTATAGTAGCAAACTATGGCAGAATCTCTAAGTTTAATTTTCAGTCTTTTATTTCAACAATAGCTTCAGATTTTGGAAAATGTCCATGTGGAGGATTTCTTAGTATGGTTTTGTTCTGCTCTAATTTGTTCCTGGATTTGTTTAGCGAGGATTTGGACTGTCAGGTAATTTATACATTTTACTTTTGTGTCTATTTATTTGTCTTTGTAGCTATTAACTCTGCGAGTGCTCCAACAGCTGTTTTGTTTCTGTCTACTTTTGAATAACTTCTTTAACACTACCTAAATCTTCATGTCTTTGTCCCTGGCACACAATCGACAGTTTTCCAAAGGGAGGGAAAATATTCACAGCAGACTATTTGGTCAGGTGTGGTATGTCATTTTTACGTCGGGTTTATCGTTTTCAAATCTAATTGTATCAGAAACATCTACAAATATTTTCCAGAAATTTTTTCCTACTATTTTCTTTTTAGTGAAGTTTTTAATTTGTAATTTTTTAGAGTTTATGTAAAAGTTATAATAGTTTCCATATGCCCTATACTCTGATTAACACTTTACATTAATACAGTATATTTGTGCAATTAATGAATATTCCCATATTAGATTCCTGATGTCACACAACATTTAGTTCTCATATCTAAGGCTCCTCTTGGTTTTGAAAGTTTCTCAGAAACTTTTACATACTTCCAAACATGTATTTGCATTGCACAAAAATTTGTAAATGTTTCTGGGAGAATTAATTTTCTATATCATTGTACTAAAATATGAGTGATAATTTTTTGTTTTGTTTTGTTTTTTTTGCGGCACCAGGATTTGAACTCACAACCTCGCACCTGCCAGGGCAGGTGCTTAAGCCACTGAGCCAAACTCCCTGCCCTGGTTTTTTGAGGCAGGGTCGCACTGTGTAGTCAGGCCGGCCTTGCGCTCGCGTTATAGCCCAAGCTGGCCTCGAACTCACAACGCTCCTCCTACCTCAGCCTCCCGAGTGCTGGGATTAAAGGCGTGCGCCACCACGCCCGGCTTTATGAGTGATAAATTTGATGCAAATCCAAAAATTTAAATATTTTGAAGTGGGCAATTCAGTGTTGATGGAATGCTGCATCTATGTATGAGGTCATAAACATTAAGGTCTTCTGTTGAAATTTGGAGAAGACTTCATTTAATCTGTTCCCCACTAAAGAGTACTCAAATGATTTCCTTGGCTTTATATGGTTCACGATAAACATGCACTTTCTACTTGTTGAATTTCAAAAAGTATTGTTACTTTTTTTGGGTTGCGTAAGTGTTTCAAATCCTCCTTTTTATTTTTTAATTTTTTAATTTCTTTTCGGTACTGGAAATGAACTCAAGGCCTCGTGCTTGTCAGGTAGGCACTGTGCTGCTAAGCTACATCCTGGTTCCCAAATCCTCCTTGCACTGACACTTCAGAGACAACTCCACAATTGCCTCCCAGTAGTATATTCACTAACGACTCCTTTGTAGCTCAGCATTAATCATGAATATCTTTATGTCATCTTTGTATCTTTACATCATAAAGTCTTTACATCACAAGGTCATCAGAAAACACTAGAAATCAAGGCTCTCCCTCTTGCTCCTCACAGATATATTTGCTAATAGTTACCTGCTCACTCACTAATAATTAAAACTATGATAGTCCAAAGGAGTTTGAGTCAAATAACATGGATTCAGAATTAAATTCTGTGATGTAGAAAATGGGCAGCCTTGCCCCATAACCTGAACACACCTTGATTTGACTGGGAAAAGCTGTTTTATACACTTCACTTTTAGTCTGTTTCAAGAGTTCAATCAATGATACACAAAATGCTTAGGTCTTTTTCTGTCATATAGTAAGTGCTGAATAAAATTTAATGAACTTACTCTTAACATTGCCTCTGTCTTCCAACATTTAGTGTGGTTGATTTGTTTGTTTTGTTTTGTTTTTCCCATTATGGTAATGCATTGGAACAGTGTAGATGAATGAGGAAGTAGAATGAATATAATAATATTTTGATGGTTAATATTTATATAGACTACTGAGTTTGCCCTCTTATATATTAGCCATAATTTACTTCTTTGCTAATAAACTTGGTTAAGAGGAAACTGAATAATTTAGCTCCTTTTGGTTTTTGCAATCAATTCTTGTACATAATGGCCTCATAATTTTAAATTTTAGTAATTAAGAATGAATTGTCCTTAGGCAATTTTGACTTATGTGTTTACCAGTGAAGATTTCTATTCCCCCTGTTTAATCCCACTGTTCACAGTAAATGTTTCTTAACTTCAAGGATACATTCCTATGTTTGAAGACCATCAGTGGGAGTCTGAAACTTTGGACAGTACTAAATCATAAATATACTACAATTTTTCCTATGTCACATATTTATGGAAAAAGTTAATTTATAAGTTAGGCATAGTAAGAAATTAATTGTACAGCAGAAAAATTCTAACAATATACAGTAATAAAAATATTTTAAAATTTATAAATTATTTCTGGAATTTTCAATTCAATATTTTCAGTGTATAGTTAGCCACAGGTATGGAAACCTGAAGTAACTGTAGAAAGTGGCAGCACAGACAAAATTGGGACTATCGTATTCATTGTCACCTGACTGGAGAGAGGGCTGCCATGATAGTCCTGGCAATCATAAGAGCACTAAATCCAAGAAATATGATTGTAGAAAAAATAATGTGACCTCAAAATAATTGAATACCAAGTAAGAAATCATATTAAACAAAAATATATTATATCTATTAGACTAAAGTTGTTTGTGATATAATTATAGTTCAAAATTATATGTATTTTGATGACAGTGCCTATGTGCTTTCTCTAACATCCATATTTCAATTTTTAAATGTGAATCAAGAGTGTTTTTTCTCCTATTTGGTGGGAAACTGAATGTAATTAAGATATTTCCCATAAATGTATATATTTGAAGTTATCTGTTCATATGCTTTATGTAAAAATCAGTATTTTTCCTTTGATTCCAAAGTCCTTGGTTCATACAGATGTGTTATTACTTAACAAATACAAATGTTACTAAATTTTGGTGATATTTCATGGAAAAGATTTAAGGTGACTAATACTCTTTTTCCACACTCCTTCTCCTTTGCTCTCCTCTAGAGACCCAACAGCTGATCCACACGAAGTACATATTTGACACAAAAAGCACAGATGCCAAGGTCTGTGATAAAAATTTTAACATTAACATCTGTGTCTGTGCAAAGCTCTTGGCTGCTTTCATGCTTGATGCTTGAATGGGGCTGCTAGGCCTGCTGATGCTCCCCTAACAGTGCCACTGTCTGGCCTTGTATAACAGGCTCAGTGACCTTCCTAGGAGAGCAGACACTGACCAACTAGATTAAAACCCCTTTTCAAGAAGTTCATCACTTTTATTCTTCTGAGTGACATATGTCCATTGCAATTTGTCACCATTTTATGAAAACACCCAGAATAAAAATCATCAGTATTTTGTATGTGCACTAAAAAAGCACCATACATATGATAATCATATTTCACTTCTCTGCATCTTTGCATGATTCTCACATTGCTTCAGAAATGAAAGACTAAAAATCACATTTTAACAAGTACTAGGAAAATAATTTATAATTCAACTGAGTAATTGAATGTCATGAAATTAATTTCTTAAAAAGCCTATTATCATTGTTATCATAAATAATAGATGTTATTTTTGGAGAGACAAGAGATACATTCCAAAATTTCCAACAGAGCTCAAAGATTGAATCAAATCATTTTATCAGACTTTGATATAGGAATATATTAATATATACTGAAAATCTAAATAATTCTTATCCAGTAAAATATTTACATATATTTACAGAGGTACATAAATGTAGAAACATTGGGCAATTTTTATTAGAATGTATTCAATTTAGTAAAATTTCAGTGCTCTACAAATTAATAACCATATGTTCAAAATTAGATGTTTTCATGATTATTTGCAAACTAGCGGCAACTACACAGGCATTCATCTGTACTTTGAAGTTTATTGTGGACACATATGTGACTCTTCTAAGTACATGTTCCTGTCATGCTTTTATTTAAATAACATATAAAATCTCATTTTTCTAATCTAAATTTTTAAACAATGCACCGTGATTCATGTCGTAGACTTTTATCTATGTCCCAAATGCTAACTATGCTTTAGCTTTAGTACTAGTCATATAAGTTTCTGTGTGCTAAGGTTATTTGAAAATATTGTCTTCCAAAGTGTGGAGGAGTCACTTGGATGACACTATGAGCTCCTGTTGCCAAGCTGGGGAATTTTCTTCCAAAGACAGCATCTGGTTCTTTGGCAAAACCTATTGGTAGTTTTTCTGTACCACAAGGTCTGTCATATGGCTGATGGCATTTGAGGGCAGTTTTCTAGTTCACTGCAATGAAGGAGTATATAAATCACTGAAATATTCTGCAATGTTGATTTAAGTACTGAGAAAGTAAAACTCAAACCAGTGCTACAAGATAAACATAACATTGATGTTTGCCTTCTAATATTTTTCCATGAACATCTATTCCTTCAAATGTCTGTGCCTACCTAAAAGTAAAAGTTGAATAGAAAGCTTATTTGTTTGATGCTGGGAAAAAACGTATTTGAAAGCCATTCACAGAGTTTGAAAAATTTATTCTTCACACATTCAGAGATTAATTACTTGAGAAATATTAAACATAAAAGAGTTGTTCAGAATCTGATATTTGGTAAACCTACTGATGAAATCAATAGAAAATAAGATCCTACCTAGTTATGATGCATTAATACCTTAATATACTTCTGCAATTTCTCAGAACACCAGAAGTGAATAGGCTTCTTTAGAATAATGAATTTCTAATCAATAGGGCAGCTATGCTAGGATACGTTTTTCTAAATTAAATTATAATTTATATAATTCAGAAATTTCAGACAAAATGATAAATAGCATAGCATGCAAAATACATGCTAATTTATTAATATATTCTTTGATTTGTAGTTAACTTCTGCCTACATTTAGCATAAAATAAACTAAATGTATATAGTGTGCAATATTTGTGTAGTGACAGTTAATGTCATTTAATCTTACATCTAAATTTCCTAAACTTTTTCTTTACAGGAGTAATCTTCTCAGTTTACCCTAACTGACTCTGCATTTGTTAATGTTGTATATCAGAAACCATTTTAACTAGTGGACATAGAAACTTAAACATCTTATTGTTTTAATTTAATTTTTTTTTCTGAGGCAAGGCCTCACTGTGTAGTTCAAGTGAGGCTTGAACTCACTTGCATCAAAGAGTGGCCTCCAACTCACAGCAATGCTACTGCTTCAGCTTCCTAAGTGCTGGGTCTGGTACCAGGCGTGAACCACCACACCTGGTAACTTAAACACAATGATAAATCCAAGGTAAAGGAATTTCTACTTATGCCATTGACATGGGCTGTTGAAAAGAAGAAAAGGCTGCACAGAATAATTTTCTATAAGAAGTGGAAAACATACTGTGGTAAGATAAAGATATGCTTTAATTGCTGTGCCATTGTAGATAACCATTCTATTTTTCCTAGTTAAATTAAAAATTTAATAAGGAAGAGCTATTTGATGAAGGTCTGAATGGGGAAAAAGATTGTAAAATTTTCAGAATGTTAGAAAAACAAATATAAAGTAGTTATTTTTAAAATGTCTCTTTCGGGAGAGTATTGATACAAGATTCTGTCTCACTCACTTACATGAACATACACACATATGCACGTATTCACACATACAGACACACACACACCAGTAGAATATAGTACTTTTCTATGTAAAGGTTTTTACTCATTTTTATATGCATTTTTTATGGTTTGGTGAACAACACATATACTTTTAAAAATGTTAAACAATTACTTCAGTAAAATAAAACCATTCTCCTTTTTAAGGGAAAAAATGAATGGATGACAAACTCAAGTTTAACTGAGAATATCAGAAAACAGAGCCTCTCTACCGTGGATATATAGAGCACTATACTTGGATATCCATGTGAGAAAACCTCGGTATGAAACACAGTTGCTCTGTTATCATCTCTTACTTTGCTGATCACAAGAATATATAGTCATTCCTTGACTGTCTTCTGAAACAGATTATTTCTCATAGGAAATTAGAAGGCACATTTTTCTAGATTTGATGACATATTTTCATAAACAATATGATTCTGGCTAAAGCTTTAAAATTCTCCGGACTATGGATTCCTCATTTGGAAAGTTAGTATACTAATAGCAGTTCATGGGAACACTATGATAATTAAATATATAGATAAATGTAAAACCACTTTTAACACAGCTAGTGTTGAATAGGTGTTATATCCTATTTTTGGTTCCTTTCAAAATATCTATCAGAAAGTCTAATCTAATCCATCATACAGCAAGCTTTGAATTTTAGATATTTTTGATTTTCTCTGTTGATTCATGGCAATGTGAATTTCCTCATCTATGAAATTCGATTCAAATCAAGCCAGTGTTCATTTTGAAATACACAGAGGCAAGGAGGATTTATCTTTCTAATCTATCACTGTATTGGTCAGCTACCCATTTCTGAGAAAAAATATCTGACACATACAATTTAAAAGAGAAAGGGTTTGTTTGGCACATGATTTAAAGTCCATGGTCAGCTGCATCCAAGTCAGGAACAAAATGGCAGAAAGGCATGATCCATGGAGCATGTCTGTTGACTTTACAGAGGCCAGGAAACAGCACGGTGGAATCACATGAACCAGAGACATAACCTCCAAGGGCATGATCACAGTGACTCACCTCCAACCAGGCTCCACCTCCTATCAGCTCATTCAGCTATAATTAATTAATGCACTGATGAACATAAGATCCCAATCATCAATTAACTTTCCATGAGTCTCCTAATTTAGTCATTTTGACAAGTTTAACCATCATGATCATCCAGACCTCTAACCTAGTCACAGCTTGTCTAATGGACTACCCCAATTCAGAGACAGCTCAATATCAAGAAATAATATTTCTAAACTTTAATAGCTATTTACACAATTAAGCAAAACAAATAAAATATTAAGATAAAAATTTAATGGTGAAAATGCTACAATTAAATTGCAACAATGACAAAAATAAAATAAGAAAGGGAAATAAAAGTATCTCTTTGAAGAATGTTATAAAATACAAAAAAAATGAAGGTATCTTATACATTTCAACTAATAGACTTGTGTGGAATATAAAAATCAATAGTATTATATGAGTTAATATGCAAAATGAATGCAACTTTCATCTATAGTCAACCAGTTTCTATTTGGAGTATATAATTTGAGTAAATGATAATGTTCTTCATCTGGAAAATTTTCACTAAGTTTTTGAAGAATGACAAATTTCTTAATGTACTATGTATGATTTTTAGAGCTTTAGCATTTGCTTTGATAGTGATTGCTTTACTGTTCCAAGTTCTTGCTTCTCTCTGTATTCCTGTCCTTCATAACATAATTTTATGAGTTGTTGCCTCTGAGATATCTCCCCAAACTATGAATTATTTGGGCCAGAGCACAACCCTAAGTATTTGCATGTTTTTGTTTGAATTTTTGTAAAGCTGAAGTCAGCAGTAGGATGTACCTGGGTAAACTTGCTGGAGTGTGAGGAACATGTGCAAAACAAAACAAAACAAAAAAAGCATGAAGAACTCCTAGCTGAAGCTCAGAGAGAAACAGTTAATCAGCATCCAGCACAGTATGAAAAAGACCAAGTGAGATGCACTCAGTCTATTCAACATGGTTCACTTAACTGTCTGACTAATGGATTTATGTAGCAAATAAGTGTTCATTATTTAATTCATGCATTTTTTGGTCTCTGAGTTTTGTAATGTGTTATGATTATGACACAGATATGATACTGTTATCAGAGATGTACCAACAAAATATAAAGAAGTAAGAAAGAACAGCAAATGAAGAAAAATTATTGGACAAAGATGGAAACTTTTTAAAGAAAACATAATAGAAGCTTGAACTACAACAAGGAGACTCATGAGGGAAGGAAAAGTTGGCAAAAACTATATATTAGCATATTGAAAAATATCAAGATATGGTAGAAATGGATAGGAGCAGAGGGATTTTCAGAAAGAATATACCTCTGTCATGCAAATCGGTGTGCTAGGTACATTGATCTATGTTATTAATTAAATCTACCACAGTGAAATTTTGCACATGACACCATTAATATTTATTTATTTATTTTTAATTTAAGCAGAAAAAAAGAAATATATAACAAAGACAAAAAACAAAACAGACAAACAAACGACTAGAGTAAATGCACAACAGTAACATTGCAGGTTTACAAAGCAGAGTGATAGAAACTTGACAATGGTTGCAATATTGTGTATCATTATCTTTAAAATGGTTGTTTACATTAACAGATATAGACATGTAAAATTGATCTAATCATATCAGTATTTTTGTAAATGTTTATTTATGAGTAGATGATTATTCCAAAACACTTATGTTGTATTATCTTATTTTAGCAGGCATATATGAGTTGATGAAGTAGTAAACTAAGTGGCACAGTTTTTCTTGCCAGATCTTGTCATGATCTGATGGGACTTTCTAGGCATAAGGTTACTTATTTTCTTTCTTGTTCCATTGTACATCCCCACAGATTCTGTAGAAAAACAGATTCTTCACATTCAATTTTTGAGGAATTTAAAAGATTAAGCTGAGTACCTCACAGAAACAATAAAGACAGACTGATACTTATTTATTAATTTTGCATATATTGGAATATTATTTAATTTTAAATTATCGAAATAGTTGAAGGAGTTATGATTCTGAAGTTAAAAGAACCGAGTTAAAATTGAGAATCAGCCTGGTGATTTAGCTCAGCAGCATAAGTGACTGCCTGGCAAATGCGAAGTCGTGAGTTGGGTCCCCAGTAGCAAAAATAAATAAATAAATAAATGAAATAAAATAAATAAAACTGAGAATCTTCTCTTAAAGATCGTGGCTTATTTTTACACAATAAGCATTCAAAATATTTATGGATATCAATGTATATTATTTTAAAATGATTCAAGGATTAATTCAAAATTATATAAATTGATAGCCATATGTTAATAGTTCTGTAGATTTTAGTATGGATATATGGATAGGAAAAAAAGTAGGTGGGCAGATAGATAGGGAGATAGCATATCTCACAGTGTATCTAGTGTACCTAACAATATAGCACCCTATGAAGAGAAAGATAATGAAGTCATTATTCCAATAATTTGTCTGATAATGTTTTGTCCAACTAATTATTTAAGAGTACTTTCCCATTCAAGTAGAAATAATCCATCATATCTAGTTTAATCTAAACATCTAGGTCTATGTTCATTATATTTTTGCCAGTGGTAATTAATTTTGTGCAAGAACTTGTGTTTAGTCAGGAAGTCTTCAAAATTCGGAAGCTAGAAAGTTATGGATAAAGAAAATTCAAGTAGACTCTAGAAGGTAATTTTATGTGATTTGAAGTAATAGTGTTTGTTTTCATTGAGAGATCAATGTACAAATCTTTATAAAATATAAATAACAAGTTATTGGGATTTATAAATATTGTCTGAAAATATATTTGAGTGAAAGAAGAACCTAATAAGTGTATCTTGTGTCTCAACAGAATTTTTATTAGCTTTATGAAAGCATAGTAAATTATACAAAATTTTAAAAATAATTCTTGGGAAATATCAAGTGTCTTTTATTGTATATAAATCCAAAAAGCCCATTCCTGCCCACCATGAGACTTTGCAGGGGGCATCCAAATACAAACTATAACGATGACAGTTTATTATTTGTTGATTTGCAATGTTATACGTGAGGTGAGGTGGAGAGAACTGGAGGTGATTAGGTGAGGAGTGTTAGATAATACAGGAAGCAATAATGGTAGATGAGAAGAAAAGCTTGATATGGGTTCTAATTTTACTGAAGTAGTTTCAGCTGAGTTGAAGGGTTAGTATTGAGAATTTTCAGAGGATATTTTGTGGGGGCAAGGGTGAGATATGTGAGAACTTGGGTTTACTTTGTGATTGAGGAAAGTTACACAGTTATCCGAACTTGGTAAGCTATATGAGATACCGAAGAGCCAAAGATTTAGGATAACAGTGATTAAGGAATAATACTAGAGAAGCTAGGAATGACTGTGAGGGAGTTAAGTAAGGAGAATTTAAAACCTGGGAGTAGGAGTTTACATGTTTGGAAGACGTATAAAGAAATGTATAAATAATATTGTTACTGCGGTTTGAGGTCCAAAAGCTAGATAGGGAACAGAGACACCTATTAATTAAGAGCCAATGAAAGAACAAATACACAAATGTAGCAACCTAATAAACACAGGAAATCATAAAAACATAACACATTCCCATTAAACAATTTTTATTTACTAACTAAATCAAGAAAATACAAAATTTAAAGCTATTAGAAATCTACAGTTATAGAGTAAGCACCTTTACAACCTCAATCTTGACCCACGATTAATGTGCACTAAATGTGATGGTTGTGTCTTTCTCCTGTAATGAAAAAAACTACATTTGACAATAATTTTATAGGGTCAGTTATCTAAAGTCTGGGGAATTGGTGTTTGTGGAAAGCCAGGGCAGGGAGGACAAGAGAAAAAAAGAGAAAAGTTTTTTTTTTTTTTTTTTTTTCTTAAGTCTTTTGCTCTGTGGTATGGGAAGATGGAGATAGGAGCAAGTCGAAGCACCTTAATGAGAGTAAGGTTATGTTTTATATTCACAAGGAGATAAAAGGAAAAATTGGAAACAAAATTGGTAGTGAGAAATGTGGATGGGAAAAGATTCTATGACTGATACAAATATTAGAGAAAAAGTTAAAGGGAGAAAAGTGAAAAGGGGAAGAAGAAAGAAAAAATTGATAAAGAATAAATTGCAGGACAAAGAAGTCAGGTAAAAAGATAGGGATAAAAGTAGGAGGAGTAGCCGGGCATGGTGGCACACGCCTTTAATCCCAGCACTCCGGAGGCTGAGGTAGGTGGAATATTGTGAGTTCAAGGCTGACTTGGGCTACAACACGAGCACAAAGCCGGCCTGAGCTACACAGTGCAACCCTGCCTCATAAAACTAGGGCTGGGGGTTTGGCTCAGTTGCTTAAGCACCTGTCTGGCGGGCGTGAGGCTGTGAGTTCAATCTCCAGTGCCACAAAAAAAAAAAAAAAAAAAAAAAAAAAAAAAAAAAAAAGAAAAAAAAGAAAAAAAGGTAGTAGGAGGAGTGCCCTGTGTTACTTGCATTGCTCTTTTCTGATCTGCTTTGTAGTGATTCGTTTTGCTTCGTTTTATTCTCTTTAAAATAAAGAAAAATTTAAAAAGTAGGAGGGGCATAAAAGAATAGGGAGACTTCCCTTATCCTCTATAAACTATATTGGGGGAAAAAAAAGGCAAAAGAAAGAGAAGCATACACACACATACACAGGCACATAATAGAACAAAGGGTAAAATAATGGAATAAAAGTGTAGGGGAAAATATACATAAGAAGGAAAATATAAAGATAAAAAATAAAATAAAAAGAAAATGTCATACAATCAAATAAAGAATAATAACTGAAAGTTATCTATTATATTGGATGCATGGCTGTTTTCCCCAGCTTAGAGTTAAGAAACAGCGCTCAAGGCAGGATGAGCCTATCCACTCTGGAAGTCTGTGGCAGTACATTCCCAGGACAGTGCTGGGTGTAGAGCTCTGCTTACAGTGAGAACATGGCACCAATGTGAACTTCCAGCACTGTGTAATGTAAAGTGAACGAGGTCTATGACTTCAGAACCCTGCTCTGCGTTCATCAGCTACTGCATCTCAGTGGGACTCCTACCGGTCTGCTCTCCAACTGCTAGCAGTCTCCGATGATTGTCTTTCTTACATACACTCTGGGAATTTTGCAGTAGGAATCAACCAAGATGCTGCTCTGGGACTCAGGTACAAGCACTGAGCCCTCTACTACAGTCATATCCCTGCTGGCTCCTGCTCCATAGTTCTTGCTGCAGGCACCTGCATCGAGGTCACTTACCAACTGTTTTGATTGTGGAAGCCCGCACTAGAAAGATTGACCCATATTGTCCTTTGCTTATTCCAACCGTAAGTGATACTTTCACTCCCTATGCAGTTGTCTAGGTCTCCATGAGTAGAAAATTGTTAGCTTCACTTTGCCTCAGAGCTGCTGACTCGCCAGGCAATGTCAGCAGCACTGCACAGTATCTGCTCTGCAGTGTGATCTGTACCTGCTCTATCTCTTCACCTTACTTTTTTCTCCTCTGTCAGTTCCCTCTTGGTTCCCAGGCAACCTCCACTCACTCTGGTTCCTCTCCAAGTTATTGTTTCCCTGGCTTTAGCCACTTTTTTCTGGAGAAGCTGAGTTGCTGATATTCACAGCTCCACTATTTTGAGCATTCTCTCTGTAGCATTCCTGTGTTTTCTCCTCTTCCACTTTTGCTTCTTGGATCACAAAGTGAGAATTTTGTTAAACTACTTGATCCCTCTATGACATGCTGTCGTAACCAGAGGCTCCGAGACATGAATCTGATCATGGATTGTCACCTCTACAAATGTGGGTCAAAATTAATCTTTTCTGCTTGTTTATTAATTGCTTCTGATATCTTGTTACAGTGACAGAACATTGGGCTAATATGACATTACTCTTAACTAAAATTTTTAAGTGTTTCTTGGGAATTCAAGCTTCACTGAAAATTTAGAAATATAAAATAATATTGTTTTCCATGTTATAATAAGCAAACTGGAGAGAAAGTGTTTTCAGAAAAGATTTTAATATCATTTATTTACTGAGTAGTTACTATTATATCTAGCAGTAAATAAAAAAGAATTAAAGACATTATATTGATTTTTATAATAGCATGATACATAGAGTTCAGAATGTGATTAGTTATACTATATAATTATGCTCATTTTGATAGAGCAAAAATTAGTATCTAAAAAATAAATCTACCTGACAACATTACTTTGATTATTTTCAAAAGTCCACATTACGTATAAAATATATTCAAATGCAATGTGACTTTTTTACAATGTTCAAATTTAACTATATGCTGATGGTTTTATAATGATGTGTTTCAGAAAATATTAAAAGAATTAACTTTGACAGTTGGCAATTGGCAGCATAAGTGTCTTTATTGCAAGTAGGCATTTTTATTTCATTTGCAAATTCCTTCAACAGCCACAAGATTTGTAAACACATTAAAATAATCTTACATTTTAGTTGGTTACATTGTAAGTTATTAATTTAATTTTGAAAGTACCCACAATAACAACAATTGCTATTTTGACATGTTTACGTTTTATATCTGAATATAAAAATGTGTTTTTTGTTTTCTGATTCTGATACAATCTCACTACTCCACTGTTGAAAAAATAATATTTTGGTTTATAATTTATGATCTGGATGAGAATGATGATTATTTTCACAATTTCTGTCAGCTGTATAAAATTGTAAAAACTCAATGATAACCTCATAAATCTCAAAAGCTAATGATAAATAATGTTGGGTTATTGGAAAGATGCTGCTTTTCATGTGAATGTGATTCTGTAATAGAGACCCCAACTTTACTAAAACAAATTTATACCATCCTTTCATTTCTTTGAGTAGATGGAATAATATTGGAACTTTAATCCTTTCAGAAATGTTTGGTTAAATCAAACCCTATTTTTCATATTTCAAATTTATAAGAAAACTTACAGTCCTTGGATACTACTTGTAGTAACTAAGAAAGACTTATGAAGCTTAAAAGATTTGGTTGTAAAATGCTTTGGATATTTTTTGTGAATACTTTTTAACAATTTTTGGTATATATAATCTTGATAAATTTGTTGCACAAGATAACAACAAAGAGGAGAATTTGGGTGATATAATATTAAGAGAGAAGAATCAATGCAGTTTAGTAGAAATTAATATTAATTCTTATAAACCAAAACATTTCAAGATAAATCCCTACTCCAAATATTACTATGCAATTCACTTCAATATTTACCAAACTTGAACCATATGTAAGTTGGAGGTTTGTAAATTAATATCAGTAAGTTTGTATGTATAACTAGAGAATAGCCAGAGACATGGTTAGTCCTAGTTTATCTAATATAGAGAAGCTATAAGAGCATTGGCAGTCATTTCTGAAAAATGCTACCTATCAAATACTCAGACAGCTCAAATCACTTTTCTTAGAAACTATAGATACTCATAGTAGACATTAAACTAAAACTCATTGGTCTATAACCTTTCGTTTCTTTACCTTACCTTCTTCTGTTCAGTGCCAAAGTTTAAGTGATGAAAATCATTCACATCTAAGTAAATCTGAACCTCATTCTTACCTAATGTGATGGTTTGCATATGATTTGAGTGTCTCCTAAGAATTAGCATATTGGAATTTAACCATTAGTGGTAGGTGTTAATAATGTAAAAGGCTTGAAGTATTTATTTAGATACAGAATTTGGGGGAAGTGACTGGAATAAATTATACCATTATGTGGTCACCCTCATGACTGAATTCTTGGTGGTTTTTAAGAAGAATGATGGCTAGACAGACACATATAGAAATACTCCTTGTATCTTTCATGTGATCCTTTGTACTACTTTGCCACTTTGCTATCAAGAAATCCATCATCAGATGATGACCTAGATCTTACACTTCAAAACAATGAGTCAATATAATCTTCTGTTCTTTGTACTTTGCTAAGTCTGCACTATCATGTTATTGACAACAGAAAACGAGTTCTAAGACCCAACATATTTGTGTTATTCTCTGGGAGCTATAAATAAGGGTTTCATAGAGTTCTTTTGCATCTTTTTATTAGAGTCATAAAAGCAAGCAGGTTGAGTGTATACTTCATACTATGCCTCAGATATCTGATGGGCCTGCTATTGAGCCTATTTAAGTCTTATGGCTTTTATGTGGTAAATTTGATTTGGTCTATAATAAATTTTTGCACTTCTGTTACATAATGCTGTATTGGTGGCAGTAAAGTTATTAAGCTGATTTTACTACTCTGAATATCTCGTCTCCATCTGAAGAAATAGGACAGGGAACAAGTTATTTGCATTAGATCAATTAACTCACAATGTTTTCTTTTTAATATTTTTATCACTTTTGTTTTTATTTTCATCTTGAGAACTTCTGAAATTGAGCTTCTTACCCACTGCAGTTTCCAGGTTACAAAATGATGGTCAAGGTGTTTTTTTGTTTTGTTTTCTTTTTATGTGTGTGTGTATGCATGTGTGTGTGTGTGTGTATATGTGCTTGGTTTTTGGGTATTTCTTAGCAATCATCAATTTGGGGCTTAGGGAATTTGTTTACTTAATTTCCTGAGTTACTATCTTGACAGATATAATTCTCTTGAGAAATGATATAATCCTTTTGGAAATTACTTGCCTGTAAGATTTTGTCAAATGTGCATATTATAGAAATTTCTAATTCAAATTGATTTTCTATCAAAAGGGAGACATTTTGTGAAAAACTGACATTAACATTCTAAACTGTGAAAACAGGAAAAATTTACTTTTGTAGAAAAATTGTAACTTAAATAGCTGTTGGATGAGAGTCCAGACACAATGAAAAGAATTACTTTTGGCTTGCTTTTCAGAGCAACTTTACTAAGATATAACTGCTATAGCATGCAGTTTACCTTTTTATGGTGTATAGATAAATGACTTTTAGTGCATTTGCAGATGTGTGTATCTACTGTGAAGATTACATTTAATATATTTTTAATTACTTTTAAAAGAAGCCCTCCATAGCCTTCAGCCCTATCCTCCAGTCTCCACATCCTTTCAGCTTTAGGAAACAACCATTTTCTGACTCAATATATATGTCCGTTTTTCATATTATATATAAATAGAATTATAAGATAGGTAGATCTTTTTGTCAATCTTCTTTCACTGAGAATGATGCTTTTACAACTTTCATCCATGTTTAGCATTTCTTTATATTGAAATATATTTTATTGCATGAAATACATTTTACTCATACGTTCATCAATTGATGAATATATGTCTTTATTTTCCCAATATTTTTGCTATTGTATATAATGCTACTACAAATATAATTGTACAAACATCTTCACAGACATATTTTTCTATCACTATTGAATATGTATTTAGGAAGTAGAATTTCTGCATAATGTGGCAACTATGTTTAACCAACTCTGAAACTGCCAAACTATTTCTCAAACTATTTGCCCTACTTTGTGTTTCCAAGTACTATATGAAGAGTACAGTTTCCACACATCTTTGTCAAGTCATCATATTATTTTTCTTACAGACATCTTAGTGAATGTGAAATCATATTTTATTTCAAACTGGAGGCTTTTGACATCTAAGAAAGTTAGAATAGTTCTAAACATGTAGCTTCCCCTTCCTCTTCTTTTAGGAAAAAAAAAAAGGGAGGGGGGTTAACACAATTGCATTCAATTAGTCCTAGTAAGTAACAGAGAAAAAATCCTGTCACAGCAATGTGATATTAGCAGACCATACATTTCAATTATTGATTATGATCACAATGTGATTAGTTAAATGATATATAAAACAGCATATACTGAAATAATAGTTGCAATATCCCACGTATTTTCCTATTTGATTAAGAACTTTATGATTTTTTTGCTTTTGAGTATGAAACACTTTTTGTGCTTCTTCACCTCCATATAATGGTATGCAACCTTTAAAATGATTACCATACTAAATGATTTCTAAATAAGATTACATATATACATATTACAAACTTATATGTAGTGCACACATATATTTATAAATATATATATATATTATTGTTATATTCTCAGAAGAAAAAAGATTAACTGCATGTTTTTAAGAAAGCAAAGACTTTAAGAAATTTCAAGGCATTGCTGAAACACTAACTCAAAGCAAAAATGTATTTATTTATATATATGCATCAGAAATAAATATATTCACAAGCACACATATATGTGGCCACACATTAATTGGTCTTGTGTTGCTAAGTTACAAAATGAGAAGTGAAAAAATTCAAGTCAGGCATCTAAATAATAAAAGAAAATGCTTAAAAACTTCTCTGCTTCTAAAGAACTTCTGGAAAATTTAAAATAATTGGTACACAAAAATATTTGCAAATATCTAACCTTTTCTCTAATATACTACATTCAAGCCTATTTGTGTATTTTATTATATTGCATGCTGGTTAAGTTGATATATTTTAGCGTAGATACTACACACCTATTAACTATGTAATCACTCATTCTTAACTATCTTATAAAAACTTTAACATATGAGTATGTATTCATGACTTTAGTTGTCCATATTGATATAAAATGTTAAAAGTAGTAACAGAAAGTTTATATATAAAATAACAGAATGAAGCATAATAATGCACTTTTAGGGAACTTTTTATGCTTTTTGTCATGCTTAAAAATATGTCATTGAATATCTTCATTTGTAGAAAATCTTATGTGCCCGTCATTTTTATTTCAGTTTTTGAATGGAAATAAAACATTAGGCCACAGGTAAATAAATCACACAAAGCATTTATTAGCTCTTTCATGAAATAACATTTATTTTCTCATAAGATTTATTTTCCTATTTTTGAAGATAAGACTAATGCCATATAGATTACTAACAGTGGAGTATTTTTAATTGCTATGTATTTTACTTTAAGCATTCTTCCTTAAAATTATATTTGTAAACTTCAGACATCATTTCTTAGGTTTGATTTTTGCATTCATATTTTTCATGTGAGAAAGCATTTTTCTACAGTATTTCTTAATGCCTTTCTTCAGAAAACTTAAAATTTTTAGGTTTGTTTGTTTGTTTTAACAAAATTGGTAATCTTTAAATGGCAATCACAAATATTGTTTTCTTTCCTTATTATAGAATAAATCCTAAAAATAAGTATATTAGGTATTCTCCAATCATTATATTTATTTATTTATTTATTTATTCATTCATTCATTCATTTTTGGTACTGGGAAGGAAACTCACAACCTCATGCTTGCCAGGCAGGGACTGTGCCACTGAGCTATATCCCTGGCCCTCTCCATGCATTTCTGACATCAACCACTACAAGAGCTCATCGAAAACAGTTGACTTGTGACTCCTTCTGCAATTAGAATGGCAATGTTCTATTTTTAAACCACGGATTTTATAAACCAAGATCTCCCCAAATTCATGTGAGGGGAATTAATCTCCATTGTATTGTTATTAAGAGATGGGGCCTAGTGAGAAAAGATTATGAAAAGGACTAAAAGAAACTAGTCTATGCTTTTTTTGCCTTTCTGTCCTCTCCCATGAAAAGATACATTTTCCTCTCCAGAGGATGCAGTGACTGATGCCATTTTGGAAGGAGATAGAGCACTGCTCACCAGACACCAAATTTACCTGCATTTTGATTTGTGTTTTTCCATCCTTCAGATCTGTGAAAAATTTTTGTTATTCAAAAATTGCTTACTCATCAGTATTTTGATAAAGTGACACAAAGAGACTAAGAAAACTGCATAATAGAAAATTACTTGGCCATGTATTTCTTTTACATGAGAAGGTTACATTCAAACAATGATTACTCAAGAACACAGAACCTATGATCATTTTCTTGCCTGTCTGTGGGGAACCACTCAGACTGCTTCAAAGGTCAGGGGCATCTGAGGACACCTGAGGATGTGACCACACTTGTCTAGTGCAGGGGCACAGTGGTATACAGTTTTGTAACCATTGACTTTGTACAGGTAAACATGCATGTGCTGGTTATGGCACTATGTAAGAATGTAAATATGAGATGACAACCTGTGTAAGAACTATAGAATGAATATTTAGGTGGTTCTTGTGCTCTTGAACTCTGCTCTGCTCCATGCTGCCTGCTGTTGTTGTTGATATTTTGCAAATGTGCATTCTTTAACCTTGGGACCTCACCTTTGAAAATCTCCCTTGGGCCCCTGGAGCAGGCAATAACTGTCATAGTTGACAGGATATTGAGGTGAGTGATCCCTTGGTCACTGTGAAAACAGTGCCAAAGGCGAGAAGAGCCTTGAGAAATGGCTGATAAGTGATCCTGGCCTTGCCATGGCTATGTATAGTCACCTTCCTGGCAGCTTAGAAGGCCCAAGAGTACAGGGAAACAGTCTGGAGCCCACGGATGTCTTGCAAGCCTTAGAAGTGATAGATAGACAAAGTCCTCCCACTCGCCACGAAAGAACCAGGTGGGTGGCTTGCCTGTTTTGCACTCTCTTCTGAGGCAAGAATCAACAGGCAGATAGCCTTGTCCGGCATGTAGACCAGCAGATAGAGGATGACCTTGAGCAATGGCTGACTGCTGCAGAGCTCAGGTTGCAAGGTGTGGAAAGCACTGTCACCTCCAGAAATATCTCCAGAAATGGAAGTCCTCATGTCTGAGAAAATTCACAAGAATATTCCCTGGTTTTGCATGCTAGGCCAGCTATTCACTAAAACGTCAATATAAATGAACCCCTCTCCCAAAGAGACTGGGAGGGCCACTTACTCTACCCAGAACACAATGTACGTGATCTATGCAGTCATGGAACAGCAGGAGCTGGCAAAACAATTAAAGCAGAAGGTGGGTGAAACAGCATCTGAATGGCTGCTATGGCTATGGGATAATGAGGCTCATAGCACACAGTTAAATCCACAGGAGATGTCCCAAATAGCCAACATAGCCAGGACCCCCTCTATAAGACCAGTTCTATAAGGTGTGCAGAGGATGGCCCCAGAAGTAGCTAATCAGACTGTGATAAATTTGTTAATAGCAGTGGTTTACGTGGTTTGGGGGAATACAAGTGACATGCCAGAGCAAGTCATTATCTAGACTTGATAACTGTGCTCCATGAAACAAATATACAGCAAATGACGTTCACTCTGAAATACCTTAGCTCAGCTGAGGAACTGCTGATCACATGCATGAAGGACATAATTCTGGCCAGCAGGCTGGCTGGCACATTTGTGTCAGTGGTAGCCCTTCCAGCCCTCTTTATCCATGATGCTATGGATGCCTTGGCCAGCCTGAGAGATGTGAAAGTAAAGTGCCAAGGTAAGGTGAGATCTGTAAAAACTATCCTGGCAAAGGAGAAAAAGTAGGACCCTGGGTGAGTGGGGCTGTTCCCCCAAGGACAGGCTGGAGGGTCACTGAAAGTCAGTTGGCATCAGATCTGGATGGACCCACTGGCAACAGGCCTAGCTGCAGATAAGTTAGATGGACAGTCTTTGGATGTGTTGCTGACTCTGTGCAGTCAGTTATGCTCTTAACAGCAATACCATCCTATGGGTCAGGGTTAGAAGGCCAAAGCAGTCCCATTAAAGCAGAAAAAGTGGCACTGACCTGATTTTGCTCCAATCAGGAGGCAGGCTGAAGTGCCTGGGTCTTGGGGGTCCTGAGACACCAGAGGCCACATGTGGAACTGACTATTTACTGGTCCACAAAGAATGTGCAGTGTGTACCAGCACTGATAGATACCAGAATGTAGACAACACTAATGTATGGCAAACCAGACCGTTTTACAGGAACTATTGCATGCACTGAAGGACATGGGGTCATGGTCCAGAAGGCTCAAGTGACTGTGGGTATCAGGTGCTTACCCTCATGCCTATATTTATGTTTTCCCAGTTGCTGAATATGTATTGGGGGTGGACATACTGACTGTTGCTCGGCTCAAAACCTTGCAGGAAGAATTTCAGTGGTGAATTTGCATGGCAAAAACAATAGTTCAAGACTATCCACACCGTGCACTACTGACTCTCCCACAGGCCACATGGATTATGTTCATAAAGCAGTACTTGTGGATGATGTAATTGCTTGTGATACATGAAGAAGGCCCCCTACATGTGTCCACAGACACTTGGGCCATCCTGAGGGGTTTGACCCTGGCTGCTAGCTTGGACAGCTCAAGAGTGACTGATAGGGCACTGTCCCTTGTGGTGTGCCGATGAATGGTGAGAGGTATGAGAGTGTGACCAAAAAGCTTACCATGTAGGATGTCATGGTTCAGGACACAAGCCCTTGTTCTTTCTGAGAAATGATTTAACTGATGCCTTGATCAGACTTTGCAATGACTGGCGGCTAGCATCTGACCCAATAAATTTCCTGCTGTGTATGGGATGCTGCTGGGAATCACATCTGACCAAGGGAAGGACCTTAGACTTAGCCCTCCAAGTGGAAGACTTCACTTAACATATGGCCCAGCCTTGAATGTTATATGTCAGGCTTTGATGTTGCTTACAGGTTAAACTGTTCAAACACACAAAAAAGGGGTTTTGCAAAACCACATGGTTCTTGATTTGTTAACCAGAGGTACTTGTGTCCTGATAATTATAAAGTGTTACATTTATATACCCCTGACTTTTGTGGGGGTTAGATGTGGGGAATCACTCAGACTGCTTCATAGTTCAGAGATGTCTAAGGACACCTGAGGATGTGACCCCACTTGTCTAGTGCAGGTGCACAGTGGGATACAGTTGTGTAACCATGACTTAGCACAGGTAAGTGTACATGTGCTGGCTACAGCACTATGTAAGATGGTAAATATGAAATCACAATTCATATAAGCATCTTTGTGCTCTGCTCTGCTCCATGCTGTCTGTTGTTGTTGTTGATGTCTTGCACATGTGCTTTGTTTGACCTTGGGACTTCACCCTAGAAAATCTCCCATGGACCCCCCAAAGCAAGTAGATGCTGTCTTCTAAGGTTTTTACCTTACATCCAGAGATTGTCTTCTGTTCATGTGCTGAATTAAATTAGTGAAATTTACCAGAAGTTTCTCAATTTTATCTTTCTTCATATTGTCCCTCTAATTTAAGAAGATATATCTCTATAAAGCTACTTATAATTACAGAAAAGTACTACTTGAAAAAAAGAAACACTTCCATTAATTATAGCATTGCCATCTTCATACAGAACTATAAATGCCACTCCAATACAATTTCAGCGACTTAAACTTTCTGATAAAGATCAGTACTGAGAAGTGTGTCCAAGTATGTGCTCTACCACTGAAATGTAACCACAGACTGTTTTTATTTTATTTGGAGACAGGGTATCACTAAATTGCTTGGTCTAACATCAAACATGATCTTCCTACATCAGTGTTTTAAAAATCTAGATTTATAAGCTTACGTTACCACACACACTCACTTACCTTTTAATTAGCTATGTAAACTCTAATCACTGTCATAAATTATCACTATTTTTTAAAAAATCCTTATTTTTCAGGTGCAGGGAATTGAACTCAGGGAAAGTCGAACTATAGCCCTGTCCATTTTGTTTGTTTGTTTGTTTGTTTTGCTGCGTTTCAAATGTTGAGACACAGTGTGGTTAAATTTTCCAGGCTAACCTCTATATTGCCATCTTCATACCTCAGCCTCTTGAGTAGCTCCTATTACCAGTATGCATGATCATGCAGTGATTATTTAAGCACTTCTGATATATTATATCAGACTATAAGTAAAACAAAATAATTACAAAATATATTTTGCAAATATTTGAATGGCTGACACAGTATTAATTTTGCTGAACTTGGGGGGATTTTTATGAGCAAATAATGTTTTTAATACTTTTGAATGCTATTAAAATTTACAGAAAAGTAAAATAAAAATGGCATTTTAGAAATAATTCAATATTACAGTAAATTTCAATTATTAATAGTAGAGTATATAAGAATATATTTTAGAAACTAAAATATTGTCATTAATTCAAGAGTTTTATTATGATGAGTCTTATAATTACATATACATAATCAACTGTCACAAATGTAAAGGAAATTTGAGAAGCATTATAATCTAAATTCACAGAATGTAAATTCATTTATATTTCAAATACTTAAAAAATTATCCTGAAGTTTGGCATTGACAACACAAACACTTGCTGAAATGAATGCAATAAACAAATTAAAATACATGCATGCATATATAAATATATGTATAACTGTGGTGGATTAATTTAATGAACAACTTGTAACACCCAGCCAAACTGAATCAGCGTGGTTTGCGGTGTGGAAGGCCCACCTGAGGCTTGTAGCCAACAGCATAAAATGACAACTGGAGGGGAAGATGGTGTGCTGTTGATTCTTCAGGAGAAGTTTGTCATGCTGGTTTTCATGATATGGACTCTGCTGTTCTCATCCTCAGAAGAACTTGGTTCCTCACTGTCACTGAAGATGGCTGTGGTTCTCTTCAGGGGAGGTCTGGTCTTTACCTTGAGCTTCACTTTCTGGCTCCCATTCAGATTTCTCAGTCTCCTGGCACAGATCCTTCAACCCAATGGTGTAAATTTTCTAACTTCCACCACTAGACTTTGTGCCTTTCTGGGGCAGATCCTTGATGAAGACTTGCATGAGGCATTGCGTGGGCTCTAAATCTTCAGCAGGACTTGTGCAGCACATTGTCTTGGAATCCAGACCCTCAAATTGATACTTTGGGTCTCTAGTGCATAGACAGATCTCTTGCAGTCTTCTGCATTTGACTCTGTAGGGGAATATTATAAAATAGTTTATAAATTATGAGTCCTATATTAAATCCATTCATTTGCAAACACTGACTACAAAAATAGCTAATATTAAAGCTATCCCTGCAAGTCTCAGACATAGATTTCATATTAGATGTCAGTATATTTCTCTGAAGACCTTTGGCATGAAATCTACAACTTGGGCAAAAGACTTGCATTTTATAATTTGCTTTATTTCTTTTTCCTGTATAATACTATTTCTTTTTATTTTCTTTTGATCATTGAAATTTAGCTGTTAAAATCCCCTTATCTGTCTCTTTTGATTTTTTCTTTTCTCTTTTCTTTTCTTTAAATCCTCTGACATTTTTAAATTTGCTCAACATCATAAATGCTGACATTGTAATCATTGAATTTAATATCTGTCTCTAAATACTGTAATACAAATTACATCCACCTCATACTTGTTCCTAATAGAAGACCCTAAAGACTGTCCTGACATTTCTCATGTTGCCTAAAGCCTTGGAGGAATTTAGGGGTTGTCATAAACAATAACATTGAAAAATGTCCTGGACTTAAACACATAAATACATTCTCGTAAATTTACACAGACACCAATTTGAAA
>RJWM01010249.1:0-64415 GCA_004363535.1 Dasyprocta punctata
AAAAAAAACTTAATAAGATCTAAAAAACTTAATGGGATCCTAAAACAAATAGGTAAGTTCAGCATAAACTAGCAAGGAAAAAACCTGAAGTTTAAAATAAATCATTTAAAATAGCATAAAAATAAATACTGATAATAAATCTGACAACAGACATATGAGGCATGAATAACTACAAAACACCACTCAGAAAAATTAAAAGGCTTAAAAGTAAATAGAGATACTGGTTCATATGTTAGAAGACAAAATATTTTTAAGACACCAATTTCCCCAAATTGATCCACAGATCCAAAACAATCCAAACTAAAATTCCAGGAGGACTTTTTTGGGGTAAATATTGAAAGGCTGATTCTGAAATTCGTATGTGGTATCAACAACCTACAACAGCAAAACAATTTCAAAAAACGAGTATCAAGTCAGAGAACTAGCAAAATCCAATTTGAAGATAAAATTATAGAGCTAGAGTATTCAGTACAGGGTGACACAGTCATCAAAAATAAATAGATGAAAACAGAACCAAGCCAAAAAACAGACCCTGGCAGATATGAACGTGTGATTTTTCCATAGAAAGGCAATTTGGTAAAGAATCTTTTCAACAAATGTAATTGGTGCAAAAAAAAGAACAAAAAAGAGAAGAAAAGAAAAACAACTTCAACACTGTACCACATAAAAATTTAACTCAGAATGTAAAACCTAAAGCCTACAAATCATCTAGAATATAGGAGAGAATTTTTGTGACCTGGCAATAGGAAGAGTTACTAGTACAACACTAACAGTACAATCCATAAAACAACAGGATAAACTAGACTTCATCAAAATTAAACACTTCCTAAAAAGAATTTTGGGGGGTAAAAAGAATAGGAGAAATCTTTACAAAGCAGATATTGTATCCAGAATATGTAAAGAACTCTCAAAACTTCACCAATAAGAAAACAGCTCAGATACTGGGCAAAAAGAACAGACATTTCACAAACAGACACACAAACAGAAAATAGGCATAAAAGCATGTTAACATGATTCATCATTAGGAAAATGTAAATTATCACCATGACAATAATACTTAAAACACCCATGAGAATGGCTGCAGTTAAAAAGTAATATATATTAACATGAATGTAGCAGAACAAAATTTATCATACAGTGCTGTGAAAATATAAAGTAGTAGTACCTCGTTTCTGGCAGTTTCTCTGTTCTTAAATAAGTTAAATATACACATACCATATGATCAAGCCATTCCACCTCTGCCTCAGCTTCCCAAGTGCTAGGATTACAGGCATGCACCAACGCACTCAGCAACTACTGAACTAATAACATAGTTAATCTCAAAATAATTAATAAAAAGACAAAAAAGAATGAGAATTGTATGGTTTGATTTATATAAAAGTCTTGAAATGCAAACTAATCTACAGTGTCATACAGAATATCAGTTGCCTAGAAGGGATGCGAGGGAATACAAAAAGAAAACCTCTGGGGGAAGTAAATACGTTCACTATCTTGAGGTAACCATGTGTTTATGTGCGTGTATACGTGACAAAACTCATGGAATGAACATTTTAAATATGTGCAGTTTGTTCTATGTCACTTAAAACCTCAATAAAGCTGTTAAAATAAAAATAAAAATTTAAGAACCTATTACCAAAATACATTAAACTTAAGGCCATAAAATAAACCTAACAAATTTAAAAGAAGTGAAACCACAGCAAGTATGCTCTTGGACAATAACATAATTGAACAAGAAACCAGTAACGAAAGTTTCTGGAAAATCTTTACAACATCTGGAGATTAACAAATCTATTTCTTAATGTATAAGTCAAAGGAAAGTTAGGAACATTTTGAACTGAGAAACAACAAAAATGCAATATATAAAGATTTGTATTAAGATGCCAATTCTCCCTAAATTGATCTATAAATTTAACTCAATCCCCAATTAAAATCTTAAAATTTTAGCTGGGTGTAGTGGTGCAACCTGTAATCCCAGCATTCTGGTAGGCTGAGGCAAGAGGATCACAAGTTTGAGCCTTATCTGGCCCACTTAGTGAGACCCCCTATCTCAAAGTAATAAACCAAATGGGTGGGGGGGTTGTAGTTCAAAGCAAAGACCCTAGGTTCAAGCCCCAGTACCACAGAAAAAAAGAAAAGAAAAACTTTCAGAACACTTTGTGGATATTAACAAGCTGATTTTAAGGCACACACGTGGCGCACGCCTTTAATCCCAGCACTCGGGAGGATGAGGTAGGTGGAGTGTTGTGCATTCAAGGCTGGCTTGGTCTACCATGTGAGCACAAGGCTGGCCTAAGCTACATAGTGCAAGCCTATCTCAAAACACTAGGGTCGGGAGTTTGGCTCAGTGTCTTAAGCGCCTGCCTGGCAGATGCGAGGTTGTGAGTTGGATCCCTGATGTCACACACACACAAAAAAAAACTTACATGGAAAGGCAAAGAACTCAATAATCAAAACAATCTTCAAAGAAAAAAAAGGAATTTGTAAGACTCATCTACCTGATTTGAAGACTTTAAATCTACCTGATTTAAAGCTATGGTAAATGAAACTGTAATATTAAAATCAAGACAGACATACAGATGAATACTACATAACAGAGTTCAGAAACAGTCCCACACAAATATGATCAATTAATTTTTAACAAAACATAATGGCAATAGAAAAATACATACTTTTCAACAAACGATGCTAGACAACCTAAAGGATTATATACAAAAAAGATGAACTTTGACCTTTCACACCTATACAAAAACTGACTTAAAACATTACAGACCTAAATGCTAAATAGAGAAGAGACAAAAGGGAAAATTTTCATGACTTTATGAAACTCTTAAATATGACATTAAAAGAACCCATTTTTTTGGACTTTAACAACTTTAGCTCTGCCAGAGACACTAAGAGAATGCAAAAGAGATGAGCTATAGACTAGAAAAATCGTACTTCTTCCATTTGACAAGGAATTTTTAGTTGTGTTGTGGTTTTGTTTGTTTCGTTTCGTTTTGTTTTGTTTTAAAGACAGGGTCTCACTATGTAGTTCAGACTAGCCTTGAACTCACTATGTAGCCTATGCTGGCCTTGAACTTGTGTCTGATACTCCTGTCTCAGCCTCCTGAGTGCTGGGATTACAAGCCTGCACCACCACATGTGCCTTGGTTGTGATTATATTAAAAGCTTTTAAAATTCAACAAGAGGAAATAAGTTTTGAATAGGCAAAACATCACAACATTTTGTTTTGCAGCACAGAAGATGAATTAACGCATGCTAGATCCTCCTTTGGTTCTTAAGTGCGTTGTATTGCCTGATGCAATTTTAACCCTATAAAAGGATTTTACACCTCCAATGAGAAGAAAAGAGATTCACTTGCTTGCAATCAGGCAGTGGTTTAACCTCTTAAAATACTACTACCTCCAAAGCAAAGGTTCTAAATATGTAGTATCTCCATAGAACTCTGGGAGCCCATGAAAGTGGGTGGAATGAAAATTCATCTTCATTGTTTAACCTTTAGCTGCAATGTACTGTATTTCCTTTGAATGTGAATGAATGTAATGAACTGCAGTGACTGAACAGGACCTGTGCCTTTACCACTCATAAAAAACAGATTCATTCTATCATATATTACTCCATGAGTCTCCTGCTATCTTATTTTGTATGCATTAATAAACATTTTTTTTTTTGATACCAGGAATCAAACTCAGGAATTTGTGCTTGCCAGGTAGGCACAGTGCCCCTGAGCTATATCCCCAACCCCAAGTAACAGATTTATAAATCACACATCTGAAATTTTCAGGATTTGGTAAAGAATACTTTATATAGTTGATTTCCTCTGAAACCTTATGTATTTTCTACACTGAAAATACATTAAATAATTTAAAATATATATAAAAAATTATTCTAAAATAGTATTCATAAGCTAGACTACCAAAATCAGTGCAACAAATAAAAAGGTAAAAAAATTCCAGCTCTAAATTACTCTGCCTGTCTTTAAGAGTTCCTTTTTCAGTCAGTGCATGCCTGTAATTCCAGCACCCTGAAAGGTTGAAGTGGGAGGACAGCAAGCACACTCTGGGGAGCTGAGAGACTTAGCGAGACCTGGTCTCAAAATAAAAAATAAAAAGAGGGCTGGGAATCTCGCTGACTGCAAAAGCCTTGGGTCCAATTTGCAGTACCGCAGACAAAAAAAAAAGTTTCTCTTTTTCTGGGACCTCTAATACCTTTCACACACCCATAAAGTATCATCCTTCACAGCTAAATAATAGTTTACACTTAATACAGGAAATGCACAGCCTTTTTTTCCTAAGTAGCAGTTACATTTCTTTATGCTCACTAGATGGTAAAGTCCATATAAAATTAAATGTACAAGTAAATGTTGCATCCAGTCACATATACAGAAAGAGAGCACTCAGAACTAACACCACAGTGCCAAGTGAAAAGCACATGCTAGGAATACAAATAGAATGAGCCCAAAAACTCAACCTGTCTTATGGATCAAATTAGTCAAAGTGTATCAACAAAGGTTTTAAACTGAAAGGGATGTGTGGAGAAGTGAAAGATATTTACCTGTTTCCTTAACCCACTTGTATATACATCTTAAGATCTTGTGTTTCTTATTTTCAAAGTAAAGAAACACAGTATCTCAAAACAAACACATGCAAAAAAAGCTGAACTTCTAAGGTTTCTAAGGTATTAAAGCCCTCAGGTTCTCTGCATTAAATAACAGCAATTTTACCAACGTCAGTGAGCTAAAGCAGTATTTGAACAATGAGAATACCTAAACAGTAAAAGGGAATCGGAACTAAAAGGTCAGCAACCATCTATGAAGCCAAAAACAGCCAGAGATGAGGAAAAGAAAAGAAGTTTTCTATAGTGTAGAAATGATCTGATGACAACGATGAAAAAAAAAGATACATTGGAGAAAAAAAAATTCCAGATATTAAATATTTCAGAAATAATTCTAAGACATTATTATCCTAGCAATAAAAAGTACTTGCTAAAATATTTTATTGTATAGCCCACATTTGCTTATTATTTGGTGATGAAAGGTTGCAATACAAAACTATTCAATTTCAACTTAAAAGTATTTCATTTTTATATGTGTAAATACCATTTTAAAAACAATTTTAACAAGCCAAGAGCAGTGACATATGCCTTCAATTCCAGTTATTGTACTTGCAAGGATAAGTCAGGAGATTTCAAGTTCAAGGCCAGCCAGAGCAACTTAGTGAGATACTGGCTCAAAAAAATAAAAAGGGCTAGGGATATAACTCAATGTAAAAGTGTTTACCTAACAGGCACAACACCCTGGGTCAGTCCTCAGTACTAAAAAAAAAAAAAATAATGTATTCAGTCCACACTAATTTACCATATCTCTGTCAACATTGAGGATTTCTTTTTTTCTTTTTTTTTTTTTTTGTGGCACCGGGGATCAAGCTCATAACCTCGCGCCTGCCTGACAGGCAGGTAAGCCGCTGAGCCAAACTCCCGGCCCTGGTTTTTTGAGGCAGTGTCTCACTGTGTAGCTCAGGCTGGCCTTGCACTCACGCTGTAGCCCAAGCTGGCCTCGAACTCACAACGCTCCGCCTACCTCAGCCTCCCAAGTGCTGGGATTAAAGGCGTGCGCCACCACGCCCGGCTGAGGATTTTTTTATAATAAGCAGTCAAAATTACGACTTCAATTTTTCTGATTAGAAAAGTCTACATTCTACGTACTCATAATAGAAAGCTTATACAAAAAACAAAAAAAAATTTCTACAATCTTATTAATTTACAAATAATCACTGTAATCGCCATTTCTTTTCCATGGGTACTAACTTATTAGTAATAATGTTAATTATCATTATTTATTAATCACTTCCTTTAGCTATTCAGTTAAAAGTTTTACAAATATTTTACAAACCTTTTCAAGTAGCAGGTGAGTATTACTATTTTACAGTTCCATGAACTAGGGTTTAGAGAAGCTAGCAAAGATATCTAAGGTCACGGAAAAATGGTAGAGCTGAACTCACTGAATCACATTACACCACCATTAGGGCATATACAGACAATGGGATATTTGTCTTGTTACTCTTAGTTTCACATGTTCTATAATTTTTACATGGCTACCTATAATATTTAGATATATATTATTTACTTAATCACTCCTACGAGATCAGTATTTTTGAATAGTATTCAAAATAATGTAGTTTTTGGTTGTTTTGTTTTGCTTTGAGACAGGTTCTTGTTATGTAGTTCAGGCTGGCTGTGAACTCACTATGTAGCCCAGGTTGGCCTCCAACTTGCAGCAATTCTACTGCCTCAGGCTCCTGAGTGCTGGGATTACAGGCGTGTGCCACCATGCCAGCCAGAATAATGCAATTTATTCAAAACGAAAAATTAAAACTACTTAAATGCACAACCTAAGTACTTCTAAATTTATATTAAAATATATAATTCAACTTACTCTTTTACTGAGGCAAATAACTGGCCACATACTGCAACCTAAAGTGCAGCAGCAACAAAGGCAGCCACAAAGTAGCCAACGTACATTAACAGGAAGGTTCTTCTTAAGACAACTATTAACTCTGTTGATGCTGGCTTTAAATTCTTCAGGAGCTACCTACAGAAAAAGTTTAAAAAATAATATATCAATAAACATGTTTCATTAGTATACATGCTTTCTGAATTGCTAGCAAAAGGTTTAAGACAAATAATAAACAAATAATTGAAACACTCACTTTTCCAGTTAATGAAGAAGGAAATTCTGATTCAAATTTGTTGCTCAATCCAAATCTATTTTTTAAAAAATAAGAGTATGTTATTACATATCCCTGTTGTTAATAAAATTATACCATTTAACTTAATAAAGGTCAAGTAAACAATGTAGATTCATATACAGAGGAAGGCTGAGACACAATGAAAGTCTGAGACACAATATCATTATAATAAGCAATTATGAAATCTAACAAACAATTATTTTAGCAGTTGAATCCAGACTTTCATATAACATTACAAAGCTAAATGTTAACTAATCAGCAACACATAAATAAAAGACCAGATGATTCCTTTCATTTGAACTACCACCTATAATTTCAAAGTACATTCTTTTTCAGATTTCTATAACTCTTTCTTTTCCCTGAGTTTGGGTCCACAGTCTGGTATATTTAAAGCGGCAGAAAGAGTGAAAGGGAAACTATGCACATTATTTTAATAGATGGGATAGCAAAATTTCTTAGCTTTGAATGTTACTGGTGAAGATAAGCAAGAGATATAAGTTTTAGCACTTACCCTGGATAAACACAAGTAATGAGAAGGCAAAATGTAGTGAAGTGTGCAGAAGTAGAAAAAAAAAGTATAAACCAAAAAAAGTGAGGATTGACAAAGCAGGAAGAATTGTGCTGATGCCTTTCAATACCTATTTTACTGTCGTGCATTAGATGGTATAAAAGAAAACGTAGGTATCTACTATTCCTGGATCTATTCTTCTTGCCTAAAAGATTTTTTTTGAATCATGGTTGAAATACTAGAATTTATAAAACTATTTTCAAAGATAATAAACTTAACCCCCTTTGCTCTTATCTACTAGCAATCTAGTACTTGGAGAAAAGTGAATTCACTGAAATCACACATACTGTATACCTTCTGTATAAAACATCAGGAAACACTACAATAGCAGGCTTATTTTGTTTTTTTAAGAAATAAAGTACATAGCCAAGCATAGCAGTGTACAACAGTAATCCCAGTACTTGGGAGGCTGAGACAGGACAATCCTGTTTGATGCTAACCTGGGTTATGTAAAGAAACTCTCTCTCAAAAAAATCAAAAAGAAAAAAGAATAACATACAAGGTTATTTTATTTTTATATAATGATAATTTTTAAAATTCACGTAATATACTAGGCAAAAAATGCACAAGGTTTTTGGTTTTGTAACTTGAGATAATTTTTTTAATTCACGTAATATACTGGGCAAAACTTCAAAGGAGGTCTGTAACTTGACACGCAGGTCTAAAAGGAGTCTTAAAACAGACCTGTTGTACTCATGTACTTCCATTTCACTATATCCTCATTCTCATATCTGCAGCCGTAACTCAAAGGGTAAAACCACTCTAATCTGTTATCCCGAATTTTCATCTTCATCCAATTCAGACTCCCCTTTCTCTACATATGCTCCCCTTTAAAAATACTTGCCTTTGGAACCATAATTGGCTGCTACCAGGAAATTCCATCTTCACTTAAAAAACAAGAACAAAAACAAACCAAAACCAAAACCAACAAACAACCCTTAACTAAAAATCCTGTTGAAATGCCTTTTTAAAAATTCTCTTATCTATTCTGAGAAAACTCACCTTCATCCAATTCACAAACCCATTCACTGTGATACACTTAATATTCTATCACCTTTAAAATTTTAAACTATAAAATTCTGATCACTACTATTAATCATCTCATTTTTCCCATCCTTACCAAATTTTTTAGTTTCTGACTGTAACTCACTGCTTCCCATGCCTCTCAGCTGTGGCCTATAATTCCATTTCCTTCTTTATCTGCCAGAACTATATAATTCATCAAAAAAAAAAAAAAAAAAAAGACAGGCTCTCACTAAATTGCCCAGGATAGCCTTGAACATGTCAATCTCCTGCTTCAGCACAGCAAACTTCTGGGGTTATAGGCATGCACAGCCACGTCCAGGCACTGTCAATCATTTTGACCACACTGCAGCAACCATCACTACGATATTTTTTGACACCCCAGGGTCAATTAAACTGTTAACTTTTCTCACTTCAATTCCCACTGGCTGAAGCTACTGCGGGGGGAAAATTGCATAACATACTATTTTTACCTTCAATTATTATCACTAAAGCAATCTTCATTTATTTCCTAATCAATTACCTTTTCCATGCTCCATAGTTGTTGCTCTTCTCTTTAAGTGGTCAACCCTTTTCTCAAAACTTACATCTTTTTTTTTTTTTTTTGCAGATAACCATAGCTAGCAAGTCCAAGAGAAAAAAGTTCATTGAACAAACTGCTTTACCTCGCCTCCCTTCTGGTTTTCGTCTTTTTAGTATCTTTACCTTGTTTCTTAGTGAAGGAACACTTCCACTTGCTCCCAACTGCATCTCCTTTAGTTTTCTGCAACCCACTGTATTTATCCCCCTCTACCTACAAACCCACATAAGTCTTCCCAGGCTGAATGTTTTATATGTGTTTTTCTTCTCCCTCAGTCTATGATGGTATTCATCTCTCTTTTCCTGCTTCAGTGTCTTGAAAGAGTTCTTTACATTCGTTATCTTTACCTCAGCTCCCATTCATTATTCAAACACTACAATCCAGGCTTTCTTCTACACTATTTCACAGAAGAAACTGCTCTCATCAGAGCAGTTGAAAACAACTCTTTTCAGCAAGTCCTCTTTCACATACTATGCTTTCTCCTACCAAAGAGCCTGAGCATCAGAATGTCTTACTTGGCATGGGCTACGGCAAATACTTCCTTTGCTATGTCTTTCATCTCTGCCAAAGCTTTTTCTTCTTCTTTTTTTAAATCTAGGTCAGTCAAACAACAGTGTCAGGTAAAGTTTTGGCAAATGGATAGGAAAAGCCAACATAACTGCAAAAAGCTAATATAATTGCAAAATGTCACCTTTAATTTTGTTTAATTTTCAGTACTGGAATTGAACTCAGTGCCTAGCACATGCCAGAGCCTAGGAAAACACTTAATCAATGAACTATTTCAAGTTTCTTTTTATATTGAGACAGGGTCTCACAAAGTTGTCCAAGAGACCTGGAACCTCCAATAGTCTTGTCTCAGCCTCTAAGCAGCTGGGATAACAGGTATTTCTCACCTTAGGGGTATTGATTTGATATAAATCACTCAATCCTGATACTACCTTACTTCTGTCCCCTACCCCCATTTGGTAAGAAACAGAAGATGTTACAATGAAAACAGGATGTATGTTTCAGTTTAAATTAAAATTATAAATTACTCCTTAAATACAGAAAAAATAACTTTGTTCTAAGATAAAGTACAACGCCCTGGGACAGTATTGGAAAGGCCAAATTTCATCCCATCAAATGATAACCTGATGTGCTTGAATGAAATGTAATGATTTCTTCAAAGGGTAGAAAGCTAAATTCCTCTCAGGTTTTAATAACCTGCCATTTTCTTAATCTAAAAGGACAGAAGTAGCATTTAATAATTTAAAATGATTTAAAATGTACCAATAAAATCTGATTGAAGAAAAAAATTTTTTAAATGGCATGATTCAAGTTAGGTAGCATCTTAATTCAGTTATCTAAAAGACTAAAAAATATTAGCAAGATCTTAAGATGGAAAATATATACAGTCAATGGAATTATAAATTGTTATCACCATACTCCAGAAATCAGTTTGGCATTAAAAAACCTTACATCTTCGACATGGTGACTTGTCTTTTAGAAATATAACCTAAAAAAATAACCTGAGGCCCAGTGTGGTGACACACACCTGTAATTCCAGCACTCGGAAAGCTGAGGCAGGACTCTCTGTAAGTTTGGGGGGCAGCCTCAGTGACACAGTAAATTCAAGGACAGCCTGAACTACATAGCAAGAGCCAGTCTCAAAAAAACTGAATAACAACAACGACAAATCTTAAACATGGCTAAGAATTTATGCATAAACGAGTCACTGAAACTTTATTCACAAAAATATTCACAACATTGCAAGAATGGTTAAGTAGGTTATAGCATCTGAACAAAATATTAAGACAACTAGTAAAAGAGATTTGCAAATAACCTGAAAAACACAAAATTACTTAACCATGATCTCAACTTTCCTTAAAGAAAAACATTTATAATCCGACACAATCTTCAAGAATCTAATCTGATAGTATATAAAAAGGATCTTTAAAAATATTCCTACCTCACCTGCAGGCCAGCTGAACCAATAATTTTACTTTTAGAAATTTTTCTACTTTCTAGAAGAAAATGGTTCCACTGGTCATGGTGGCGCATGCCTGTAATCCCAGTACTCAGGATGCTGAGGCAGGAGGAGTGCCATGAGGCCACGCTAAAAAATTAATCAAGTACTCTGCAGCATTGTTATGGAAATGGAGTTTTAAAGACACTTGTTTCATAATATTTTTAAAAATAGAACCTATTTTTCAGTAATGGATAAAGGTTGCTAAGTAAATATTTCAAATCAGTTTATTACATGGAATATCACTGCAATTTTTATTTCTTCTATTAGAATCTTTTGCTTAGTATTAACTAGGTATTTTATAATGACAGAAGTTTAGGTTCATTAACCATGTTTTCTTGAATGCATTGCAATCTTTTCCATAATTCAGGTCCATAAAATCCCCAGTCCTTTTTACTTCAGTTTTTAAGTCTTCCATGTTTCTTGTTATCGTCTCATATTAACGTCTTTATACTGCATTGTTGTTTTGAATTAAAGTAAGTTTTGAACTTTTGGAGAAGTCCAACTTTTAAATACAGAACTGCAAGCATCTGTTTCAACTGGCTTTATCTTTAGCCTAAAGTATTTGTTTAATGTTTATTTCCCCTGCTTCTGAACTGGAGTGCTATTTTTAATAATGAAAGCTTTAAAACAATAGAAATCTCTTATAATTACAATCTGAAAAGATATCACTGTTTTAAAAGCATGTATACCAAAGATAGTAGCCTATTACTGTGAATGCCTAACTAGGGGCTCCCTGCATTCTGCCTGGTTAGACCACAACTGGACATTTGCTTTAAGTACAGCTAATCCCTAGGCTAGCTAGCAGCAGATGGAATGACAGAGCCCAAATGAACTGCCCAACTTAAGACAAGCTTCACTCAATCGTATCTTCTCTCTTGAGGTATCTAAACACAAGACAAACAGTTGAATAACATGGATTAAGAGCTGAAATACAGAAAAAGAGCTTCAACTGAAATTAGCATACGGTGAAGCTATGAATAACTGAAAGTCAAAAAACAAACTAACTAACTAAGCAGAAACTATGAGGTACAGGGTAAAAAGTGGTCTGCCAGTTTCCACTGCAAAAGCAGGAGCTGGAACTGAAAGTAGGTGAATCACTGTGACAGAGCACTGGACTAGGGAGAAGAGGGCACATGATCCTGAGAAAAGTGAGAGAACAACTGGGAAAGCACAGCAGCACTGTATCCGCCAGTACTGTATCGGAAACGTAACTTTCCAGCCTCCTGAAGCCTGGCTAGATCACAGCAAAGCTTCCTGCCGTCCTCAGTCCCCAGGCATTCTTACAATAAATTTCCACTGCTTATGGCCACTTCGGGGCTTTTGTTCTTTGAAATCTAACAGAGCCTGATAATTCTTACTTTTTAAGAATCTACAATGATAGTGGCAAATGCTCCCAATATAATACTAAATGCAGAAAAGAAACTAGCATATCTCAATTTTTAATAAAAAGATTTGCACACACAAAAAGGCAAAAATTTAATCCACCAAAATATGAGTAATAGCTGAGCTGTTTGTACATGCCTACAGTTCCAGCTACTTAAGAGAATGAGGTGGAGGATGTTCTGAAACCACTAGTTTAAGAGCAGCCTGGTCTACAGACTGAGACCCATCTCGAAAGAGAAACAGAGAGACAAAGACAGACAGAGGGAGTGAGGTCAGGAGGGAGGGAAGTTAAACCTAGGTGATGAGACTTTAGATAGCATTCATTTTTTAATTTTCCACAATTTCTTTAATAACACATATCAGTATTTAAATCTAAACAACACTTCTAGAAAAGAAGAATACGCCAAAACATCACATGACCTCAGCCTCTTGATAATTATAGGGATTTCATTTTCTGCTTTACGGGGAAATATACTTTCTCAATTTCTTAACCAAGTTTGTTTTTGTTTACAATTAGAAAAAATATTAAGCTGAAGAAAATTAGATGATGAAAGGAGTCTTGTTTTTAAGTCAGAATAAGGAAATATACATGCATTTGACAAGCCTAGATTTGAGATAATTCTACTAATTTTGAAGTATACATTATGAGTATTTTTAAAGGGTATTGTAAAGTATGTTTAAGTATACTATACAGAACTTAAATATAAAAGGGAAAACTATTTTTTAATTCCATACAGCAGAATCTCAGGATTTGACAGCTAGAAGAGACCACAACTGTAAGTTAGTCCAAATATTTTATAGATGAAAAAATTAATGCATAAGATAGCTATTTAATATGGAAGATCTAGGTTAGGCCCTCTAATAAATTTCTCTGTAAGAATAGAAAATACCACTTGAAACAGAACATTCTAAATTTAGAAAATATTTCAGAATTGGGGAGTTTGTCTGTCTATAGAAATTATAAAATTAAGATTAATACACAACAGTATGGGTTTTTTTTTTGGTTTTGTTTTTTTTTTTTTTGCGGCACTGGGGATCAAACTCACAGCCTCACATAACAATATGTTAATGTTTTCATTGGAACTAGAGAAAAAAGTGTTTTCTGAGCTTTTTACATTTGTACCTAAAATCTCAAAGTATTTTGAGTTTGATACAATGTTTGTGCTAATAATACAGAAAAGACATAACTTTGCTGCTTTGGTTCAATAAAATTATTACGCAAACAGAACCTGGAGTCAGACTACCTAACTTGAAATCCTCATATAGCCATGTGTCACTTTAATCAAGTTAGCTACTTTTTCTGAGCCTCAGTTTCCCCACTCATGTACTAGGGCTAATACTACCTAACTCATTAAATGGGTTTATATACATAAAGCACCAATAATTCACGCCACAAGCTCTTATCACAAACCTCAGCTACTTTATCATTATAAAATAATAAAAATGCCTATCTTATTACAGTTATCATCCTTCTAGTAAAGAAAGTTATCATTTTCATTACTAAACAGTATGAAGAACCAGATAATTAGAGAATGTCAAGATCTCAATGACTTTACAAGTATTCTCATTAAATGGCTTACCAAATAAAGCAGTCAATGATCAAATTGGATAAGGTTAATGCAAATTGGATAAAGTTAATTTTTCTAACTTTTTACCAACCAAGATCAGCAGGTGATATGGAGGAAACTGGGTACACAGGAGATGTTGTTTCAAGAATGCTAAACAATACTAAAGGGTTTAGCTAATACGGCCAAGCATGCATTTGGCCAGGAATCTAGGTAAGGTGAAAATTGAAAAGTACAAAAAAGTTATTATGGTGAAGATGAAAGGTCAATACAATGGAGAGAATGCCTGAATTATTAGTGCTGGGGTAGGCTGTTGTTTGTGGCAGTGCTGGGGATGGAATTCAAAGCCTTAAGAATGCGAGCACATTAAAAGTGACCCATGTCCTCAGCCTAGAATGTCTAAATTCTAAAATTCTGCTTTAGATATCAAGTAGACAAACTATGAAAGCAAATCTAGCTTTTGGTTTTCTTTGCTTTAGACATGGAAACAGACCTCTCTGTTACATGTGGTCCAAATGTCAAATGCTGTACCAAAGTTGTTTGTTTGCCAAACAGTGCTGGGTTCACAGCACAGACATATATACTTAGCCCTGTCCCAAAATATTTAAGGGTGGGGGGGAGGCAAGGTTTTCTGAGTTCATTGTAGAGATGGAGAGCTGCTGTAAGAAAAATGTTAAAACATAATTCTTACCCAAAAAAGTTATTGAGAGTTTTTCTCTAGACAAGTAGTTTGTCAAAAGTTTGGACTTAATGAAAGTCTGGCTCAAATTCTAACAAGGGAAGCACAGATTATGAAAAGACAAAAAGGTAGCTCAGAGTAAGGAACAGGTGGATGAGCAGTAAATTTAAACAGGACGGACGGTAAGCCTTATTAAGAAGACAAAAGAGAAAGATTTGAAAATGAAGGACCTAGCCCCTGGATATCTGATATTCCAGAAAGATGAAGCAGCCAGTGCAAAGGCCCTTAGCTAGGAATTTGCCTGGAGTAAACCAAGGAACAGAAAGAAAGGAAGCCTGTGTGACTAGAGCAGGGTAACCAAGTGGAAGAGAGGTATTTCGAAAAGAAGTCAGAGAAGTAACCTTCAGGCTGATCACATACCTTGTAGGATGTTAAGGGGAAAAGAAATGGGTAGCCTCAGGAGAGCTGATATAGAAAAAGACACAATCTGATTTATGTTTTAAAAAACCACCATGGCAGATGATTCAAGGAGATTGTAAAGATGGTAGTAAGGAAAGGTAGGTATTCAGGAGAACAATGGCAACTCACATTATCAATTTAAGTGTCAAAAAGTGGTCAGATTTTAGAGTCAATAGACATTCTGACACAATAGATACAGAGATAGAAATATCTGTGTGTCAAAATCTTTTGTTTTAAACAAACAAGACACTAGATCCGCCATCAACTGGGGACTAGGAAGGCTGCAGGTAAAGATGATTTAAAGGAAGAATTGTGAATTCGGTTTTAAGTAAGTGGATGCTGAGACACTTAACCTGTACAGATATAGTCACAGAATTGAATCTTCCATGGGTATGATAAGATGTATGAACATATGGATTGGAAATTTCATACTCAAACTGAATACATGGTAAATGAAATTTCATACTCATACTAAACACAGTAAATGAAGAAAACACTTATTTCCTAATACTGAAATCTCAGCTCAATGCAATCAGATTTTGTTATTTTTTGAGATGATCAAATCATAACTCTAGAAGAAATTAACAGATCTTGACATTTATAACTGTTTTAAATTTACATGGCTGCCTCAATATTCATCTCAATATCCGTGTAGCTCAAAGGAGGAAGGGAAGGAACCAAAAGTGTACTCTGTTGACCCAGAAGATAAACCTCTGGAGATACATATACGTCTGTCTTAGAATAAGTCAAAAGTTTCTAACTCTGAGCACATTCTGAACAGTTTTAAGTTCATTCAGCTCTATGAAAATACAATTTTATTCATGAAACTAGTGAAATCAAACATTTAAATGTTAAACTGTCATAAACCACATCACAGTCTTATGACAGTCTAACATTAGCATTTTACTATTTTCAAATAAGATTATATTTTCAATTACTAACAGATTGCATATATGGTTAAACAGTTATACGACTGTTTACTTACTAAAATTCAATGCATTACCTAAATTCTGATTACATAAGGGATCAGCTGATCTAACTCAACTACTTTAAATTACCTGGACCAGACTAGGAAAAAGAAAAAGATTTTCGTATACCTACTTTTACATATTTCATATATATAAACCTTATGAGCAAAACAATGGTGTTAAATTATGCTCACCTAAGAAAAATACATAGGTGAACTGGTTTCTAATATGAATGCTACAGTTTGGATCTTGAGTGTCCCCCATAGGTACACATGTCTGAGGCTTGGTCTCCAGAGTAGGAAGTAGTGGAAACCTTAACAAGTGGAGTTTGGTGAAAGTTTCTGGTCAATGGAACCCATGCTTCCTGGCCATGAGGTGAATGTTTTTGATCTGCCTCATGCCCTAAGGATGTACTGCCACAGCTCAATGCAGCAGGGCCAATGATGGATTAAACTTCCCAAACTATAAGCTAAAATAAAATTTCTCTCCTTATGAGTTAATCACATCAGGTATTTGCTAAAGTAATGGAAAGCTGACAGACACAACAGACTACCAAGAAATATCAATTCAAGAATGTAACATTTAAAATTGAATAGTTTAGAAAAGGCACAAAGACAGAATACATAGAACTCCTTTATCAAACTATCGAAACTCCATTAAAAGTCTATTACAATCCAAGCTCAAACAGAATACAAAGAGCTCTCTTGAAAGAAGCTCATTCACTGATATACATTTGCTTATCACTAGTTTAAAAAAAAAAAGGTAAGTTACTGCAAAGGACAACTCTAGCACAACTCAAAACTAGATAGCAGAATGTAAAAGAGCTTTAAAAAAACAAAACTATGTTAGGGCCCTTATGAGACATTTTAGCCTTTGTAGCTCAAACTTAGTTTTAAATGTAAGATTTTTTCCTCAACCCTGATGAACAAATGGTTGTCAAGCATCATACTTCTTATAGCTAGAGCATACCACTTTATAAAGGTCCTTACTTCAAAGCCTGTGATCTTAATGGAAGGCACTCTCCACTTCTAGAATGTGCTGCTCTCTTGGTACATTAGTTGCCCTTTGGCAAAAGATCAGGAAGTAGAGGTACATCAAGACAGTTTTAGTCAATTTAGTAAGGGCATCCCAGTTTTGGACCTCACCCTCCACAAAGCCAAAACAAACCACAAACATACAACAGCTGATGACAAATGTGGCCATTGCTGTTTTTCCATACCTCAGAGGAAAGGTGTGAAATTTGATGGTTTATACTAAACTGTAATAGTCTTTTACCTAATGACCACCCCTCTAACCCAAGACCATTATCAGTCTCATCTAGAATTTCACTATAATCCCTTTTGAAATCCTCTATAGCCCTTAGTGAACTCTCTCTCCAACTCCATTTAGAGGCTATATACTCTGTTTTTCACATTCAGCCATACTACAAAAGTACCTGTTCAGGTCCTTTGGCAAACCAAGCTTATTCTGACTCAGAATTTTAGCAGCTGCTCTTCTCTAGATTTGGGGGGCTCCTCACAAGACTCTTTTATCCTACCTAAATGTAAGTCTCCCTTACCATTATTTTCAATCAAGCACTCTACCAGTCCCCTTTGTAGCAATTTCTCATATACAATTTGTCTATTAGCAGTAAACTCTATGAAGGCAGAAATTGTGTGTTTCATTCCTAACTACTTTCTCAAAGCCCTGCATAATAACTGGCATAAAATGAGAATTTAAAAAATACTTGTTAAATTACTTATCAGGAAACCTCAACAAGACAGATGATAACCAAGAATTAAGCAAAAAAATACTGTGAGCAAACAAAATATCCAAAAAGCTCATGTACAGTTACTAAAATTTAAGCACCTAAATTCAGCATTCTAGAATAAAACCTTTTTACTTCATATATAATTCTAGTAAGGGTAGCTATCTCATTTCCAAGTATACCAGCCCAATTAGAAGGTAAATGTAAAGCCAACAGCCTACACACATGAAACTCCAAAGTGCCATTTAGAGAAGGTTCTCAAACCCCAAAAACTTTAAAGCCTCTAAGATCACTCTGTATCTACCCAATATCTGCTTTTGATCAAACGATTCCTTTAGTCACTCTGATAATTCTGATCAACCCTCAGTATGTTTTTAAAATAGAAAAGGATGTCACATTTTAAGACAGGCTTCCAACAAAACCAAAGTTTAACCAAAACTGTACATGCAAGGACAAACATCAAAATATATAAGTAATAATTCATTGAATGCCAATCCAGATCATTAGACAATGTCTGATCTAACACCTAACCTCTAATACAGATACTACCCACTTCTGTAGAGGAGAAAAAAGAAGTTCTAAAATCTGTCTACTGAAACTGAAGTGGTACCTCAGTTCAGGAACTTAATTCTTCCCAAGATTCTGGTCGCAGACCAGACTGGATGAGAACAGAATCAAACTCAGTGGTTAGGTTCAATGTTGACCTTTTGTGTCTGAAAGTAAACTTAAGTCTTACTAAACACAAAAATTCTTAGACATAGGCACAGTGGGGCACACCTGGAGACCCAGCCTACACCAGAAGCTGAAGAAGAAAGATCACTCAAGCCTAAGAGTTTCAGACTAGCCTGAAATCAGTTCCCAAAACAAATAAAGAAATAATAAAATTCCTAAACTCTTACCCTAAAGATTTTGGTTGGGTGAAAAGCTATCAAAAAAAATCTTACATAGAAGATAACAGTGTGAGGATACAAGTTATATTTAACCTTTTTGGTTTTTGAGACAAGGTATTGCTGTATAGCTCAGGCTGGTTTTGAACTCACTATGTAGCTGATGTGGCCTCAAACTCGCGGCAACTCTCCTGCCTCAGGTTGCCTAGTCTGGGATTACTGGTTGAGAGTCACCATGCCTGGTCAAAAAAACAAACGCCTACGTAGTAGATTAGAAACCTCCAGTATAAAACATTTTAGAGAAAAAGATTTCTTTCAGAGAATATAGTTGGTTTACTTCCCTGGTCCTTTACCCTACTAACACTATAAACTTAAGTTGGAATTCAAGAGTAGCTGTCAAAATCAAGTCTTTCTTTTTCTTTCTTTTTTTTTTTTTTCCAACCCTGTTTGAAACTAGCCCACATGCTATACACCAGACAACAGCTATGAGGCCAGCTGCAGCATTCCTTTGCCTCCTTTATGACCACCAAAACCAGTGTTCAGATCTGGTGGGAAACAGAATTGGAAGGTAAAAGTCTTTCTATTTTTTTAAAAAGAATTTTGGAGGGCATTTTATTTTATTTTTGAAAAAGGGTCTCACTATGTAGCTTAGGCTGGCTCTGAATTTGCTTATACAGCCCAGGATGGCCTCAAACTAATGGTGATCTCCCTGCCTCAGCTTCCCAAGTGCTGAGATTATAGGCATGCACTACCATGCCTGGCTTTTTTTTTTTTTTTTTTAAGAGTAATGCTATTGAAAGTGATGTTATTATTTAGAATAGTGGTTGATTACTTACCGTCATAAATAATTACATACAGTTTACTTTTCACTACTCCCTGTATTCCACTTAGCCGTCACATACAATTTTAGGTACTGGTCAATTTCACATTTCTTGGTAGTTAGAAATCCAACACCAAACTCTTTAAACTGAAATGCTATGTAAATTTTCACATTCAAACGCAGCAAAACTTTGAAGCTTCAGTTCATCATCATTTTCTCAAAAAGTTTAGTCATTAAGAAATTTGCCTGATACATTATAATGCTTAGCATTTCTTCTTCATATTATAAAAGATGTTCAAAATCATATTCTAAATCAAATTAATTTCGTCTCACACAATAAGAAATAAAAAAAAATTCTGGGGGAAAAAAGTACAGTAAGTCCCCAACTTAGCAATATTCGAGTCTCAGACTTTCACAGGTGTACTGGATAAGACTCACACTGTCAGATTACAAGCAAATTTTACTTATGAACATTCTCCTGGAATGGAACTTGTTCCTGAATCAGGGATCTACTGCATCTTAATTTGACTATCTTCTCACCTGTACCAAATTTCATTTTTAAAAAAAAAGAAGAGCCATTTAATTCTCCTAGTGTGATAAAGAGTGATTCCATCTACAATTTTGACAGGATCCAAAAAATGTGTGCAATTTCCTCACTCATTTAGAGACTATTTTAGGACCTATATATTCTAGACACTACATTAAATAGCAGAAAAATAAAGACCAATAAACATACTCTCTACCCTCAAATAACTACATTCTGCAAAGAAGTATCACTAAGGACTTCACAATATCTTAAAACAAAAAGTTTAATCTTTAAAAACTGAATATGCCTAATCGGGCTGTAATGGTGGATACACTTTGTCCACTTGTGAAGTTCAGAAGTTTAACTCAGCAACTCAGCAGGGGACCAGAGTCCTCACCTTTGTAAACATCCTTAGGCAGTGCAAGAGGAGGGCATGGGGTGGTGTGAGTGCTACACCACTCAATGGGCTTAGCCTGGATACAATATAAGGGAGGAAAACAGGTTTGCTCTCCCCCATTGTTTGCTCTTGCTGCTTTTGCTGTCTTCTGCTGCCTTGAACTACTGCTCCTGTGCCATGCCATCCTGCCTTGAAGCCAGCTAATTATGGACTGAAACTTTCACAAACTGTGAGCTAAATAAATCTTTCCTTCCTTAGTTTTGGGTGTTGGGTATTTTGTCTCAGCAACAAGGGAAAAGTAACCAACATGTAGGCTCAGTGGTATGCACCTGTAGTCCTAATACTAAGGAGATGGAAGGATTGTTAGAGCCTACAAGTTTGAGACCAGCCTGGGGAACACATCAAAGTTCTATCTCAAAAATATTTATTTTCTTAATAATGTTTTTGAAAGGAACACACCTTTTCTACATTATACTGAGTGAATGAAAGAAGTGGGAATGATGAAATTTTTAAAAATCATTTAACTGAAGTGATTCTATGATATGGGCAAATCATGTTTTGTTCTCTTACTGCTAACTACAGAATCTAGTAGCAGTCTTAAGATCCTGAAATATTCAAGACAGATATTTTACTGTCTCTACCATTTGAAATGTCAGTACACTATGGTGTTCCTATGATATCTCTATGCAAAGATCATACTATACCCCAAAATTGTTTCCAAATGTTTTTCACTTCAAGTTACATTTCTAAATCTTTCATTTTCCACAGAATACCTGAGATGAAGGGTGATGTCCTACAGCCACTACTAAAAACAAGAGCTAAAGGGTATTATTTGTGGAGACAGTACCTTAGAAGAGAATACATGAAGACATGGTGATTTAGTGAAATCAAATAGAATGACATTAGAAACAAACCTCAGCAAAATGGCTTGGCTCTACAACACAATTTAAAATAAAAGTCAAAGATTATACATACCCTAAAAAAGGTGTAAGTTTGATTCTGACATAGAAGAGGTGTGAAGATCAGAGCAAATAACTGCAGTTATATGATAGCCTGGCTGGGAACTATGATCTCAAATTACTTTTTAAATTCTAACTTCTGGATTAGCATACCCGTTACAGTAACTATCCTTGTGAAAAATGAAAGTCTTCAAAAAAAATGCCAAATACATTTTATAAATTTATTCTATGGGGTAAAAAATATCATAATTTAAAAATATTAACTAATCTGGCTACCACTACCTTAAAAGTGACTTTTTTCCTCATTTTTATTACATGGGAAATTAAAGATAAGTCTACTTCTTAACTGAATTATCAATTCAAGCCTTTTAAGTTACATGGACTTAAATATTATGCAATAACTGAAATTTATCATTTCCTTCCCTTCTAATACTCTTCAACATACCCTTTGTTACAAGACTTCACTATATTGCTTCACATGAATCTAAAAATGAAAAAAAACAATGTCCAGAAAAAATATTCATCATGATGTAAGTACAAAGTAAATGTCTTATTTGGGGTCAATATGAAAATATTGCATTAAACACCACTTTAAAGCAGACTTTGTTTAGGCAAATTAAACATTTTATATCCTGATTACATTATTGATATATGATTATGCTCCAAAACTAACCTATACCTGTCTATGTGGTAGAAAAGAGAAGGCAATTTACTTCTTCATATCACAATAACATACCATTCAAATCCCATGAAAATACAGTAATATCTAAAATAAGGGAAATACTAATATATAATAAGGTAGAAAAAAAGTAGAAATACTCAACCTCAAAGCCTACTCAAAAGTTAAATCTGTGAAAAACATATAGATATATCTATATCCTTCCAGACTAACCTGAAGTACAGATGATTCTGTTTACATCACCATTTACATTCACACTGGTATGGGCTGGCTACTCTGACCAGGTCCTTTTTGGAAAAAGAGGGGGGTGATAAAGTTTAGATAGTCTTACTATGACTGCTTTACTAGCTTTTCCTATTTAAAGACAAGGAAAAGTATATGTGTTCAACAGTTACTGTAGCATGTAAACACCAATTTCAAAACTGTTTATAGGTGCTAACTGGACTACTCATTCTAGTATACCTGAGAATTATGCATGACAGAATCATGCAAAAACATGTATTACTATTACTATACTATCTATGTGTCACCACAAAACAGGCTTAAGCTTTCAGTGTACAAAGATTCTTTTCTCATTGAAATATTTCACACAGTAATTTAAGTTCATACAAATTGTTTACATGTGAAAAAATTAAACTCAATCATTGCTGGATTCGAAAATGGAAGTTTTTTGTTTTGGGGTGTTTTGGGGGGTTTTTTTGGGGGGTGTGTGTAGAAGTGGGGATTGAATCCAATGCCTTCCCACTGAGTTACATCCTCAGACTTTTTTTTTTTTTTCCATTTTGGGTAAGGATCCTGCTAAACGGCCTTGGATCTTCCTGCCCCTGTATCCCAGAGTACTGGGATTACAAACATGCACCACTATGCCCGATTGAATACTGAAATTTTAACCTGTATTTCTCCTAGTGGAAAACTTACCTGAGGAGGATGATTAGTACAGGCTAATATTTATTTTGCACAGTACCATACTGTGATGAATTCTTCGCATGTATAATCTCATTTAATCCTCAATAATCTTACAAGGAGAGCTGGGCGTGGTGGCACACGCCTTTAATCCCAGCACTCTGGAGGCTGACGTAGGCGGGGCGTTGTGAGTTCGAGGCCCAGTTTGGGCTACAACACTAGCACAAGATCGGCCTGAGCTACATAGTGCGACCCTGCCTCAAAACACTAGGGCTGGGAGTTTGGCTCAGTGGCTTAAGCGCCTGTCTGTCAGGCGCAAGGCTGTGAGTTCGATCCCCGGTGCCACAAAAAATAGTAATAATAATCTTACAAGGTAGGGACTGTAACTATTTCTGCATAAATTGAAGAGACTCAGATAATTAAGGAGTGGCAGAGGTAGGTTTGAACCCAGAACCTGAAACCAAGGTAACTGGGAAGAGAAGAAAGTTTTAAAGATCACAGGAATATTAACTGCTAGTGTAGAAAGGCATACTGTTTATCAGTACCAGATAGCTCCTCCTCCTATACTGTAACAGCGTTTTTCAAACCTGATAACACATTAGAATCACCTGTGGGATGTTTTTCCCAACTATTTGGGAGTGGAACCCTCACTCAGAAAACTTGGCCTTCAATTAGCCTGGGGAGGGGCAAAGACATGGTTATTTTTTTTTAAAAAAAAGACGGTTCTAATGGGCACATAATATTGAAAATCACTAGTACTGTAATTCTTCATCACTCTGTTAACCCAAAGTAGCCAAAAGCAAACAAATCACCTATTTGGTACTTTTTTAGCAACTTGCCTAGATTTTCCATTTATGCAACAAAGTGCTTAACTTTCTTCTCCAAAACAGGAAATATGACAGCTATAGTTGAACCTACTGATTTATCTATTTATTTTTGTGGTACTGGTGATCAAACCCAGAGCATGCTAAGCAGGTTACTGAGCTACATCACCAGCCCTAGTCTGAACCTTTAAAAATAAAATTCCACCAGCTTGTCTTTGACATAGTAAGAGAAAGAAAAGATAGGATGAAAAGTTTGGAAATCCCTCCTTGAAGTGCCCACATACGCTTCAGTTATTTTGTTTTTTAAAGTCAAAGAAGTCCTAAGTCAAACTAAACTAAAAATTAAATGATAAAGTTATGCCACTAAAAACGTTCTGTGACACGTATTAAAAACACTGTGAGGGCCCGGGATATAGCTCAGCGACACAGTGCCTGCCTGGCAAGCACAAGGTCCCCAGTTCGATTACCGGCACCAAAAAAAAAAAAAAAACACAATGATGTTTGTTTATATTTCTTAATTAGGCTAGTGATGACACTCAAAACACTCAGTAACTGTTATTGTGGTAATAAATTCCATTGTCTTGTCATGGTGCTGTGAGTGATAGTGATTAGGCAGTGTTTTTACCCTGTTAAATCACCTGAATACTGTATAAACTAACAGATGCGAAAGAAATCAAAGCATTACATAAGCATACCCAAACAACAATATGGCTGGTCACAGAATACACTAAAAACTGCAAAGATTTTGCTGACTATCTTATATGAGAAATCTTACTGTTTCACTAAGGTATTCACAGCACATGCCACTCTGTACCAAAATATAATGAAAACTGTTTCAGACACTCTCAGACTTGCTTGCCCTTTTATTACTAGTGAAGAGGCGAAGTACAGAGGTAAATGACAAGTATGTAAGTTTGATCTATGATTCAAACAAGAGATCCAAAATGAAACAGTAAGTTATACAAAACTTTGGACTTCTCTGAGAAACATTACAAAACTTCCTGCTTTTGGACAGCTTATTATTTGGGTTCAAGTCTTTATTAGTCATGACTTTTCAGAAAGCTTTCATTTCTTATTGTTTAGATAATACTGGACTTTTGATGTTGCCTGTAGGAATACTGGAACCCTTATCAAACGAAGACGACAACAGAGAATTCATGCCTCAAGAACGGACTCAAATTACAGAGACTGTGGATTTTTTAAAAATTCATCGTAAGCATAGATATCTTTGTGACCATCTTAAATTTATGTTCATCTGTATACTTCCATCATATACAATCACAGGAACTTGCGTTAGTTCCGCAGATATTAACTGTTAAGAAACTGGGTAGATCTTTGGATGTGTGTGAAATACAGAAACACTCGACAGTAAACATTACTACCGACTGTCACTGGGGTCTTACACTTTCCAGGTCTGGTCTGAGACCTATGTCACTACGCTCTATAGCAGAGAACCACAGGGTAACCCGACGAGAAATGGGGGGGGGAGGGACTCGCGAGTAAGTGCACTTCCACCCCGAAACTGAAGGGCAGACCCCAAAGTAAAACCTTCCCTCCTGGGAGCCCACACTTTGCCCAGGCCTGTGGGGCCTGCTAAGAGGGGTGTGTAGGGGGTGCTGGCGCAGGGTCTGCCCCCACTTTGGAGACTCACACACAGGAAAACAGGCGAGTTCTCAGCTCCCGGTGGGTGGCCCGCTCCTCCCGAAGGCCTGGACAGCAGGCCGACCCGGGGAGGGGGCTCCCGCCCAGCACGCGCCCGGCCCCGGCCCCGGCCCCGGCCCCCGCCCTCCTCGGGGCCTGCCTTACACGGTGACGTGACCCGAGCCGCGGACCACCACCGGGTCCGGCGAGTACTTGAGCAGCTGCTCCTCCAGGGCCCGCTCCTCGTCCTCCTCCTCCTCGTAGATCTCGTCGAAATCCGCCATCCTGCGCCCGAAGACCCTGCCCAGGGCCTGACTCCAAGGGCTGGCGCCGGCACCGGCTTAGCGAGGCGGTGGCGGCTCCGAGGCCGCGGAGTTCGCTCTCGGCTGGCTCGGCTGCCCGGGCTCCCTCGGCTCCGGCTACTGAGGAGCGGGGATCCGGCTGGTCGCCGCCGCCATTACCGTCGGCAATAACAACAACACAATGTCAACATCCGCCCAGGAGCCGGCACCTCCACCAGCTCCACAGACGCCGCAGCAACTCAGGCAACCACAGCAACACCCCGAGCCCCCCGCTGCGGGAGCAGCAGGCTAGGGCATCGCGAGACTTCCCGGGAGGCCGGGCGGGCGGGCGCGTGCGTGGGAGGGCGAGCGGCCGCGCACGCGCACGTGCTTTCGCGCGCTCCCGGGCCGGCGTCCTCCCTCCTCTTCCCCTTCCAGCCTCCGCCAGCCGACCGGGCTGCGGTGCGCGACCCCGCCGCCGAGGCCCCGCCCTCCACTCTGAAGGCAGCGGCGCTTGAGACGTGGAGGCTGTCACCTCAGACCCCAAAAACCGAGCTGGGGGAATACAGTGGGGCGTACAGTTCCCCGAAGTAATCTCTAACACAAACCACTGAAAACAAAAGTCTTGGCAGGAATCAATATAAAATTCATCATGCGTCTGATTACCGGTTTTATCTAATAACCTAATCTCGGTTTTAGTCAGTTTGTGATGAGAACCGGAGTTGCTACTTGTGCACTGTATTACAGAATTTTCCAAAGCATCTCCAAATTCAAACATCTTCCTTTACGCCTATAACAATCTGATATGTGAGGCCAATGATGGTAATACTGTTTTTTTGTTTGGTTTTGTTTTTTTGTTTGTTTGTTTGTTTGTTTTCCTTACAAGAAATCCCACCTCTATGAAACAAAATTGATAAATTCTCGGGATCCCAGAGTAGAATAAGCAGTTTCCTGCCAGTCTCCCTCATCAAATACAATCTATTTTCTTCCATTAAAATCTTGGAGAACCTCTTTTCACCAGTTTCTTCCAAGAAAGAGAGAAAGAGAGGAAAGAAAGAAAAGAAATACAGAGAGAAGACAGTTGGCTTAATGGATTCTGCTTATGTGCCTAAAAAAGGCCTGAGGATCATCTTGGATCCTCGGCTTTATAGTCAAGAACCTGCCCAGGCCTACATACAGTTCAGGGCGAGGACTGAGTTCCTGAGGAGAGAGATCTGGGTAATGAGGACCTGCCACAGGGGAGGAAAGGATAGTCCTGCTGGACCAGTATCAGTAAGACTAGTTGCCAAGTACAGTGCTCACATCTTAGAAGATCAGGTTACACGGGTCTTCCCAGGTAAGCAAGAAAGAGTATGGTGAGTAAGAAGTATCAAAAGTGCAAAGGAGACCAATGAGAACAGTGAGAAGTGGCAAACAACCTCGTATTAGAAGTAGTTGAAGAAGACAGGACATAGTTAACTAAGAAAAAAGAAGGAAAAACAGTAGATGTAGTTGATGTGTTGTATACCTCCCCAGAGGTGTTTACTCATTCAGCAAATATTTACTGAGCTCCAATATGTGGCAGGCATTGAGCAAGTGTGTGTGTGAATGAAGTACAGTCTCTGCCTTCTAGCAACTTACCTATTCTTAAGGTAAGTGGTTGTGACTCTCAGTCAAGTGCCAAAGGTATTCCAGAGCAGGCATGTTGATGTACGCCTGTAATGCCAGCACTGGGGAGACTGAGGCAGGAGAATCTCTGTCAGTTCCAGGACAGCCTGTGCTACAAACACCAGCTTGAACTACTTAGTGAAACCCTGTCTCAAAAAGACAAGGAAGAAAGAAAGAGAGAGAGAAAGAGAGAGAGAAAGAAAGCTGTTAATGCAGTATTCAGAAGGTTGCTTTGTCTGATGTTAATGGTATGTTCTGGAATGTGACTGCCTAGCTTAGAATCTCAGCTCTGTCCCTTACTATGTGACCCTGGTCAAGTCAGTTAACCTCTTTCTTCCTCAAATATAAAAGAAAAATAATAATAGTGCCTACCCCACTGGGCTGTACAGCAGACTAAAAGTCTTAATATCTATGATTTGTTTAGAAAAGGGCCTGGCATACTATAAATGTGAAGTGACAGTAGGTGATCTTCAAGGCCCTATCCAGCTTGTCAAATCTGTGAGGATGACCCCAATTTTTTTCTATTATATAATGTTTTGTTGTTTACAAAACACATAATGTATCATTTAATATTCCTGCTAGAGCCAGGTGTGGTGGTACATGCCTGTAATCCCAGCACTCAGGAGGTTGAGGCAGAAGGTTGTCAGTTTGAGGTCAGCCTGGGCTACATAAGCGAGTTCAAGACCAGCCTGCAGTACATAAAAATACACATATATATATATATATATATATATATATATATATATATTCCCCAGAGGCCCTAGTAAGGTAAACCAGAGGATATAATTCAGTACTTAGTTTCTGAGATGCCATGTGACTCTTGCATGCCCACATGGCTATGTAATGGCTATCAACTCCAACACACTGAATAGAATAAGCTCCTGAATTTCCTTCTTGGCAGGAACTAGGAGAGCAGTCACTGTACTCAAAGGAGTGGCTGCAAACAGAAGGAAGAAAGAGGAGAAGAGGGAGGAAATTTAGCCTGTTCCCAGCATGGCCTGTGCCCAGTGTGCCATGCCTGAAAATTCACCTTTCTATAGAAACAGTGGCCAAGATAAGGGGCTGGTGCCCTGAAGTATCTTAATCATTCTATAACTGACAACTTGCCAAGGGCAGAGGAAGTCACACACAGTTGCTTAAGCTTCTAGAACCTTCCACAGTTCCTGCTTCAAAGAAGTAGTTTCATGAATGTTACCTGAATTTATCTATATCATTTCTGGCATATTTCCAGGACACCATGAGTTCTCTAGGCTCTAGAGGACTGTGAAAACCCTTAATACGGATTTTATGTGGGAGAAATGTTCTCATTTAAAATCTATTCAACAGAGGTCTTTGTAACTCCCACTGCCAGCCTTTTTTTTTTTTTTCTTCCTGTTCTGAAAAGCCTGTCAGTGCCAGAAAAAGGGTGTGGATACTGGGAACAAGGCCAAAAGGGTGAGGGAAGATGAGTCAAAGATTTCCTTGTAAAACTTGACATCATAATTCCAAACTCCACCCCCAGCCTTCCAGGGTCCAGTTTCCTGTAAAACACCTTCCCTCAATCTCTCCTAAGGATAAACTGTGTTTTCCCGTACCTTTTCAAACCTCACATTCAGGAGCAGCCCTGTGCCCAGCCAGCTAAGTATCCCCATAAACACTCCTCTCCATTCAAGCTTCCCTTCACACTGCCTCACATGCTATCGCATCTACCTTCAGATCAAATAGCTTGAACAGGCAACAGTTTTTCCATTGCTTTTAAGCCAATTATTCCTAGATCTGAAAACCTCCAAGTTCTGTCACTACCTAGCTGATTGGCCTTGGGTATATTCAACTTTCTAAACTACTTTTTCTTCATCCTCAAGTGGGTCCTATGTCCTGGGATTGTCCAGGATCAAATAAGACAACACATGTGCTACCGCCTGAGCTGTATCTTCCTACAGATTCCTATGCTGAAGACCTAATCCCCAATATAATGTCCTTTGGAGATGGAGCCTTTGGAAGCTAGTTAGGTTAAGGTGAGGTCCTCAGGATGAGATTGTACTCTTCTAAGAAGAGACACCAAAGAGCTAGCGTGCTGTCTTGCTTTTTTTGCATCGAGAGATTGCAACAAGCCAAAAAGGGGCCTCATCACAAACCAAACAGGCCAGATCTCGGTGTTTGATGTACTAGTCTCCAGAACTATGATAAATAAATGCCTGCTGTTTAAGCCACCTGGTCTACAATGGAGTGAATGTTATGTACCAAAAACAAAACCAATTTTGTGTGTTGTAATCCAAACTCCCAAAATGATGGTAGTAGGAGGTGAGGGCTGAGACAGTTAATTAGGACATGAAAATACAACTCTCATGAATGATATTAACGTCTTTGGAAAAGAGGCCCAACAGAGCTCATTTCCCCTTTCACTATGTAAGAACACAGAAGATAGCTGTCTATGATGAAGGAAGTGGGCTCTTGCCAAACACCAGATCTGCCAGGCCCCTGATCTTAGACTTCCTAGCCTCTGGAACTATGAGAAATAAATGTTTGTTATTGATAAGCCATCCAGTCTACAGTATTTTGTTACAGCTGCCTGAGCGGACTAAGACACAGTCGACATTATTTTGTAACATATCCCAAGGTGAGTAGGCATATAATCCCCAATTTGCTTTCTCATTCATTCATTAAACAAGTATGCTTGGAATGATTCCCATGTACCAGGAACTTGAGATTTAGCAATAAAGTAGTGAGCAAAACACAGGCCTTGTCTTCATGGAGCAAAAAGTCCACTGGGGAGAGATGAAAAATATTGTAAAAGTATATAACTATTAGATGAGTGATCCATCTTGTGGAAAAATATAGGAGACCATGAGAGTAGTATAGATCTATGTCTCTCTGAGCATTCAGGATTTCTTTTCAGAGGAAAACACATTTAAACAGATGCGCTAAGCAAAAGTGTAGGGTGGGGAAGAAGTCAGAAGAGAGAAGAAAGTTCCAGACAGTCTGTATAGTATGTTTATAGCCCCTGAGGCAGAACAGAGGGTGGCTCGAATGAAGCAGAAACTGAAGCCAGTGTACTGGGTCAGAGAGGAAGGCAGAGCCAGACTTGAGATGGGGTCAGAGAGGCTGTGGAAAGTTAATGGCCTTTGTAAGAAGTCTGAAACTCATCCCAAAAGTAGAGCTGATGAAGATGTGAGGCCAGGAAGTAACTCTACTAGATGCACTTTATAATCCCCAAGTTGGATCCCAGCAGTCCAGCCCACCCTACATGCACTCCACTTCTGTGTACAGCACATATCTGCATCACTACCCCAGGATTTGTGCTAAATCAACTCTACCCATTTTCCAGCTCATGTAATTCGGTTAAAATGACCATATCCCCAAGTCCAATAGTGGACAAATGACCTAAACTCTGCTGAATGTGCCCCAACACATTCTGTTTTGGTATCCAGTGTATAAATCATGGAAAATAGCACTGCTGCTCCAGTGTCCTGGGACTAAGGAAAGGTTCATGCAATACTGCTATGCAAAAGTCATTGGGGAGCAACAGACAAGCTCTTTGGCTCCCACCAAACTGCAGCAACTAAGGGACAGTGCAAGAAGATGATCTCAACTAGACTGGGAGCATCCCGAGGGTATAGCCTATTTGGGGAAAAAGTCAAATGTTTACATACCACACACAGCATCCCAGAAATCGGTCTAAGTACTCTATACCTATGAACCCATTTAATCCTACAAACACTCTTGTAACATAGGCACCATTTTCGTTCCTATTTTATATGTTATGCAAACTGAGGCACAAGAAACTTAGGTACCTTGGCCCAAGGCCACACAATGAGGAAGTGGTATGATTAAGATTTGAATTAAATAGTGTATGCCATGTGATCTTAAACCAGGGACTATTTGGGTGTCTTATACCTCTATCTTCCCAACATCTACAATAGTGTTTAGCATTTAGTGCTAAATAATTATTAGTGCTAAGTAAATATGAAATAGATGACTACCTATATGAAATCATCCTTTCATTTTTTTCTAGATCAGTTTATGGCATACATACATAGTTTCATAGTTTGTACTAAAATATGATAAATCCATAAAATTCCTATGGATCCTCTTAGGTTCTACAATAATATCTAAACCTAAATTATACCTGAACATTACCTGATTTAAACCAACACTATTAACACAAAATACAGTCATGCTGTGTTCTCCTTGCTACTGTCTTGTAAGTTTGCAAAAGTTTATAGGTTACACCTAGAATCACAGGCTGATAAATCCAGAATGAAGTCCAAAAGTCACCATGTATCAGGCTAAGCCACATGGTACTTCCTTCCCTGATTGAACACCTCAGTAATTATATTGAATAGTCTATAGTAAATTGGGCATATACAAAAATATTTTATGTTTTTCCACAGAAGAGTCTTGATTCTTTAAGATCTAACATTAGGTCTTGGCTATTTTTTCCCTAAGCCCTTGAATATTGCCTACAACCCAAAAGTCATCCAATGCATCTTCATTTTAGTTCTTACTCAAATCTCCCTGGCACAAAATTAGGCTACTCCTGTGGGATACTCAACTATATAAAGATATCCCCATGGCAAATCTTTTTTCTTTGAGCTAAATATGCCAGTCTGGACTACTTACAAAGGCTGTTTCAAAAAACAGAAATAAACAAACAAAATAAAATAGGAGACATAACCACTTCCAACTTCTCTTAAATCATCTAAGGAAAGCCAGCCCCATGTCCTGAAGATACTCAAGGAGCCCCGTGGAGGCTCACAGGAAGAGAAGCTGAGGCCTCTTGTCACTCACTTGAGCCATAACAAGTCAGATGCTCCTTCAATGGCAAGCCTTCTGGTGACTGCAGCCATGCATAACATCTCAACTGCAACCTCCTGAAGGACCCTCCACCAGACCACGCTAAGCCATTCATCAATTCCTTACCTACAGAAACCGTCAGAAATAATAAATGCTTATGAGCTGGGGGAGCAGCTCAGTGGCAAGCATTTTCCTAGCATGTACAAGGCTCTAGATTCAGTTCCCATCACCATTCAATTAAATAAATAAGCCAGGTGTGGGGCACACTTATAATCCCAACACTTGGGTGTTGAAGCAGGAGGATCACCCAGGTTCAAGATCAGCTTGTACTACATAGTGAGTTCAAGGCCAGCCTGAACTACATAGCAAGACTCTGTCTCAAAAAACAAATAAAAAATTAAATAAATAAATATTTATTATTGGCTTTGGTTTGTCTGTTTGTGCTGGAGATCAAACCCAGAGCCTTGAGCATATCAGGCAAATGCTCTACCACTGAGCTATATCCCCAGGCCAAGAGTAGGATTTAATAGTTATAATCATTTTGGTCTTTTGACTCTAGTTAGTACACAGTTCATCCAGGAACTCAGAAGAAAAGCTGCCCCAAATATTGTCTCATATCATTTTCTTTCTATGCTTATTTTCATATTTGTTTCTTTTCTACTTTCATCGACTAGTATGTTTTGATCTCTTTTTAAAACCTGAGTGGCAGAGCTTTATCATTTCCCCTCCTGCTTGTTTTTTCAGGAGAGGCACATTTAGAATTTTATAGATTCTCCTTTTGAGACCAAAGCTTGCTGATGCTCAGGTAAAAGGTCCTTTATTAGAAAACACTGCTTTATTAATTCAACAAGTATTTATTCAGCACTTATTTTATGCCACTCTTCAAAATGCTAGAGGAAAGTGGTCAGCAAGACAGGTAGAGCTTTCTCCTAATGAACTTATGTCCTAGCCATTGCTTATATTAAGTTTTAACAATATAAAAATATCGCTGGGCTAGGACCTTCTTACTGCTTAATTACCCAGGTCCAAAGTCTTCCCTATTTTTTCAACTGTGCTTGAATTAAGAGGTCATGTATGACAATATTTCTCAAATTTCTTCATAGTGGTTTTTTGTTTTTGTTTTTGTTTTTGTTTTTTTGCAGCACCAGAACTGACAATTTCACGCCTGCCAGACAGGCACTTAAGCCACTGAGCCAAACTCCCAGCCCTAGTATTTTGAGGCAGGGTCACACTATGTAGCTCAGGCTGGCCTTGTGCTTGTGTTGTAGTCCCCAAGCCTGTCTCAAACTCACAACACTCCTCCTACCTCAGACTCCCGAGTGCTGGGATTAAAGGCATGTGCCACCACGCCTGGCTGTTTTTGTTTTGTTTTGTTTTTTTCTTGTTTCAAATGCATTAATAAGTTTTTAAGTCTTAGCTTTGCCATTCTGGGGAAATTCGCTCCAAAGAAAAATATAGGATCTAGGCTAAATTGATCAGTGTTTGTTATCCTGTACATGGTAACTGGCTTGGTAAAGGGCATGTGATCTGAGATGGTCTAATAGAGCAAATCTCAGGCTTTTGGGAATGATTTCAAGAACCCTGATCCTTTCTTGTACTCTGAAGAATGTGATATGAAAATATGAGGGCTGGATTTTATATGGGCATTTTACAGAGAAGAGGAAAAAATCTGGCACACAGCCATAAACAGAACCCGTAGGATTGTACAGAAATGGTGGTGGAAGCATGATCATACTGTGTCTTTAGACTTCAACCATTAGTGAAGCCAACAAATACCTTTATTTATTGAGACAGTTTGATTTGAGTTTTGTTAATTGGAATTGAAAGTAATTTGCACTTTTAAAAACTTGCCCTTTTTTTCTTTTTTCTAGAAGTATTTCACAAGACTAGACTTCCCAGGAAAAATTTGCTTTGAGAAATTGATTTTGACAGTTGACCTAACCAATGTTCCAGAGAAGATGAAATATGTATCATTGTAACCAAGATTTTTGTTTTAAGAAATATTTTTATGTCTACTGTTACAAAGTGCAAATAAATCTCTTTGAATATTAACTTTCAGCCTGGCATGGTGGCACACACCTGTAATCCCAGCACTCGGGAGGCAGAGGCAGGAGGACTGTTTCAAGTTCGAGACCAGCCTGGGCTACAAAGTGAGCTCAAAACCAGTCTGAACTGCACAGTGAGACTCTGTCTCAAAAAGACAAATATATATATGATTATAAAAAATATATATAATTATATAATATATATTAAGCCTCAAAAATGGCATGTGTTTAAATTTTTAACACAGTTTTGCAGTGAAAAATTAAAATACTTGTGACAATAGTAAAAAATAGAGAAAGAAATAAGATCGACATGATTATGTTTAAATGAAAAGAAAATATAGCAAAGATAGAAAAAAAAAACAAAGGGTAAAGATAAAAGTTAATTTAGGGACATCTTAACTCTTACCTGATAAAAAAAAGTATACAGTAAAAAAATTCTAAGATTATATAATTTAATATCACATAGAAAAAATGTAAGGATAACAGCTAATAAATTATAAGAATTCTCAAGATTGAGAACAGAAAAGTGAAAATCTCAGAACCAATAAATATAACTCAAACTAGATTAATAGAGTTGTTCCTATATTAATTACAATCTAAAAACAAATGAAGGATTAAAAAGTATTATAAAGTTATTCCCTAATGGCATAAACCTAATCTGAGTGGATTAAATCGGACTAGACCACCCTGTTTGACATAACTATCAAGATGCTATTTCTGATCACCCTTGCAATGAGAATTAAAAATACTACCTGAGCCGGGCGTGGTGGTGCACATCTTTAATCCCAGCACTTGGGAGGCTGAGGTAGGAGGAGCATTGTGAGTTCTAGGCCGGCTTGGGCTACAATGTGAGCAAGGCCTGCCTCAGCTACATAGTGCAACCCTGTCTCAAAAAACTGGGCCTGAGTTTGGCTCAGTGGTTTAAGCACCTGTCTGGCAGGCAAGAGGTTGTGAATTTGATCCCCAGTGCCACTGAAAAAATAAAAATAAAAATACTACCTGACCATTTGGCAGTGATATTTATCAAAATGACATGCTATGTGTGTAAGAAGTAGGATCTGGGACTACCTAACATCTATAAATTCATTTCACTAATAGAGAAAAACCTCTATTAATAAGCACTAACTATAGATTCAATATACAACAAGCAATGTATTTGTGAATTCACTGGCATCAGTTTCAGCCCTTCTAGGATTATTAGCTAAAAAGATTTTGACTGAGAATTCATTTGCCAAATTTCATCATTCCTAAAATTGTCTCAAGTAAAAGAGGGCCAGGATAGAACCGTATGCTGACATCACAGGATGTAGCTAGGTCCCGATGGTCCCTGATTTAGATCAACAGCCATGCTGTAATTACCAGTGATCAACTGCTCTGATAAGACAAGAATGGTCACCTACTTACATGACATGGCCATGAATAACACGGCCCCAGGTTGACTGTAGGGCAGAAGGAAGGCAGCTATGGGGATGAAATTGTAGAGATTTATCAGAACCACGGTCAGTCAGAGTGAGTTGTTGTTTTGTTGTTGTTGTTGTTTTGTCTTTTTGAGACAGGCTCTAACTACAGTTCAGGCTGGTCTTGAGCTCACTATGCAGCCCAGGCTGATCTCAATTTGCAAGGAGCCTTCTGCCTCAGCCTCCTGAGTGCTGGGATTACAGGCATGCGACACCACATCCAGCTAGAGTGCGATCTGTGGACCACATTGAGATCACATCTAAGACTGAGCAGCCGCAACGGCCTTTTGAGTACATTTGGCAGACATACCTCCTCCTGCAGGTTCATCCCTGGATAAATCGTCGGTCCATCTCTTAGGCAATACACACATTACCACCTTAATGAACCTTTCAGAGAGAGTTGTTCAGTTGGTTCTCAGAGAACAATAAAGTCAAGTTGACCTTTCCAGTTCAGCCACTACATTCTTAAATTGTCAGAAACTGTGTGGGTCTGAGTGGATGACTGCTCCTGGTGTGACTTTGTCACTACAAAGAGGGGAAAGACTGAAAGAGAGAAATGGTTGCAGGAACTTGTATTTCTCCAAGGCTTTGTAGGTGCTCAGGATGAGATCCATTGTGATGAGCAGGTTCTGTGAAAGAGGGAGTTAGTAATATGTCTATACCCTTTAGATAAAAGAATTGAAGAGATTGTTTACAGTTGGCTGTTTACAATGCAGCATGAAATGAACTACTTTTTTTTTTTTTTTTTTTTTGTACCTTGTGCTTGCCAGGCAGGCACTGGGCTGCTGAACTATAATCCCGCCAAATGTATATTTTTCATTTATATTTATATCCACTAATTTTTACCTAGCATTCTATCTTCCCTGATTAAAAACAACATCATCAATAACAATTCACATGTAGAGTGCTTATCATTCTCTACATACATTATCTCTTTTAATCATTGCAACAACTCTATGAATGAGTACTATAATTAGCTCCGTGACACAGATGAGAACATCTGTTGAGTCAACTCTTCCCTGCGTTTCCTACCTATCATCCTGGGATTGTTAGCTGTTCCAGGGGGAGGGGATATTTTAATTTTTTAATAACCATTCAGCCATTGCTCATTTTACCGAGGAAAAATGTTTAGTTTCATTTTCTTATTAAGGTTATTATCGTTTTTTATTTGTCTTCTCTCCCTCAAATGGAACCCTTTCCCCACAGAAACACTAGGAATCTTAGACCTTAGCTGACTTCAGCCCTTTAGGACTCATTGGTGTTTCCGTAAGCCACTTAACTTTAGGGTCCCCTGAAGTGCATGGAGAGGGAAAAATAGTCCCCTGTTTACTTCCCTGGGACATCATGAGGATGAGAATTACAACAAACATATTTTAGCGCTATGGAAACACTGATGTTACTTTTGCTTTTTTCTTTGCTCCCTCCCCGCTTTTCTTGTTTGTTTGTTTGTTTGATCAGTGCTAGGGATTGACCCTAGGGAGTGTGAGCAACACCCCCAGCCTGTCTTATGTTTTTAAATTTTGAGACAGTGTCTCACTAAATTGCCCAGGCTGACTTCAAAGTTGTGATCTTCTTGTCTCAGCCTCCTTAATAACTAGAGATACAGACTCCACTATGCCTGACTCTCCTATTTATTTATTTAGTCTTTGTGAGACAGGGTCTTGCTACGCAGTTTAGGTTGGCCTTGAGCTCACTTTGTAACCCAGGCTGGTTTTGAACTCGCAAAAATCCTCCTGCCTCACTTAGGTCTCCTGAGTGCTGGGATTACAGGAGTATGCCATCACACCCAGCTGTTTTTTTTTTTTTTTTAATAAAGACACTGTATTTCTTTACATATCCAAATGTCTTCCAAATGCTGCAATTAAAGAGAACAAAAAAAGATAATAGCAATACTGTATTTCTGAAAAAATTGACTGAAAATAATTTTGTACATCCAAGCCTAAGTTTTTTCTTGGCAAGTAAGATGCATTTTATTTCTTGAACCTCCAGATTCAGTTGTAGTTGATTACACCTTCAAAGGAAACATTGGTAACTTTTTTTTTTGAGACTGGTTCTCATTATGTAGTTCAGGGTGGCCTAGCCACTATGTAGCACTGGGTGACCTCAAACTCACTCACAATGTTTCTCCTGTCTCAGCCTCCTGAGTGCTGGGATTACAGTCATGGATTGCCATGCCCAGCAACATTGGTAACTTTAAATCTACCAAGTTCAGTTTTACTGGATGCTCCCCAAAGCCTGAAATAATTTATGCATCTCATATATGTTTAACATCATAATACCTTGGACCAACATAACACCTTGGATGTTGAAGCCCTAAATTAATTGACTTGACAGAATTTGTTTTATGAAAATTTAGTTCTACATAAGAGTAATTCATCAGATTTTTTGTAGGGTTTTTGGATTTTGCTTCTTGTTTTGTTTATTTTTTTCCAGCACTGGGGATTGAACCCAAGGCCTTGTCCATGTGAGGGAAGCACTCTACTCTCTGCCCAGCCCACAATATTTGATCGGTCAATCTTTGACAAAGGAACCCAGAAGACACAATGGGGAAAGGGAAGTCTCTTCACTAGATGTTATTGGAAAAACTGGGTATCTGTGTGTGAAAGAAGAAAATTGGACCCTCATCTTACACTACAGATAAGAGTTAACTCAAAATGGTCTACAGACTTTGTTATAGTTTGGGTGTTAAATGTCCCCCAAAAGGTCTATATATTAAAGACTTGGTGCTGGGCATGGTGCTATTGTAGGTTTTGAACATTAAGAAGTAAGGCCTAGTAGAAGATCTTTAGGTCATTGGGAGTGTGTCCTTGAAGTCATTGTACTTCTCTTTAGCGTTGTCTTGCTCTTTCACTTCCTGGCCAGGAGCTGAGGTGGTCTTGTTCATGCATGCTCACACAGTGATGTGATCCCAAAGCAACAATGGATCATGGCCTGAGATCTCCAAAACTGTGAGTTAAAGCTTCTTATAAGTTCATTTCCTCATGCATTTTGTCATAGTGACAAAACACTAACAAATACAGATCTATGAATGACCTGAAACCATAAAAATCCTGAAAGGAAAATACAGAGAAAAGCCTCCTTGACACTGATCTTGGCAAGGAGTTTCTTTAATGTAACACTAAAAGCACAAGTGATGAAAAATAAGAATAAACAAGTGGTCCATCAAACTAGAGTAACAAAATGAATAGACAACATATAGAATGAGAAAAATGTATTTAAAAACAGTATTTGATAAAAGATTAATATAAAAAATATATAAGGAATACATGCAACTCAATCATTTCTAAAAATGATTTAAAACTGGACCAAAAAAGTCCTAATTGACATTTTTTAAAGTAGGCTTCCCAATGGCTAGCAAGTATATGACTTCACTAGTTAGCAAAGAAACGTAAATCAAAACCACAATGAGCTATCACTTCACCTTTTTAGAAAGGATATTATCCAAAAGACAAGGGATACACATTGGCAACAAAGAAGAAAAGAGAACCTTGGTTTGTATGCTGTGTTGATGAGAATGTAGATTAGTACAGCCATTGTGGAAAATAGTATGGAAGTTCCTTTAAAAATTAAAAAGGGCTGGGGATTTAGCTCAGCGGAGTAAGCACCTGCCTGGCAAGTGCCAGGTCATGAGTTCGAACCCCAGTATCAAAAAAAAAAAAAATTAAAAAGAGGATGAATGTGATAGCACATGCCTGTAATACCAGCACTTGGGAGGCCAAGGCATGAGGATATCCACGAGTTTGAGGCCAACCTTGGCTACACAGTGAGTTCAAGGCCAGGCTGAACTACATAGCAAGACCTGTCTCAAACTCCTCCCCCCAAAAAGAAAAACAATTAAAAGAGAAATACTATATGATCTAGCAATCTCACCTTGAGTAACTACACCCAAAGGAAATGAAATCAGCAGCTTCAACATTGTCACTCCTGTTTTCATTGTAGCATTATTGGTAATACTAAAATAAAGAACCAAGGTAGACATCCATTAGTGAATTAGTAGATAAAGAAAGTGCAATTTACCAGCACTCAGGAGACTGAGGTAGGAGGAACGTTGTGAGTTCGAGGCTGGCTTGGGCTACAACATGAGCAAGGCCTGCCTGAACTATCTAGTGCGACCCTGCCTCGAAAAAAAAAGGGCTGGGAGTTTGGTTCAGTGGCTTAAGCACCTGCCTGGCAGGTGCTTGGCTATGAGTTTGATGCCTGGTACCGAAAAAAAAAAAGTGCAATTTATAACATAATGAATACTTTAAAAGGAAGGAAATTATTGTCATTTGCCACAAAAGCAAATCTGGAAGACATTATCCTAGGTAACATAAGCCAAGCATAGAAAGACAAATACTGTATAGCTTAGCCAAGCGTGGTGGTACATACCTCCTACCACAGCTGCTCAGAAGGCTAAAACAGAAGGATCACAAGTTCAAGGACATCCTGGACAACTCAACAAGATCCTATCTCAAAATAAAAAAGTAGGACTGGGCGTGGTGATGCACACCTGTAGTCCCAGCACTCAAGAGGCTGAGGAAGGAAGGATTGCTGCAAGTTCAAGGCCAGCCTGGACTACATAGTGAGTTCCATACCAACCTGAACTCCATAGCAAGACCCTGTCTCAAAAAAAGAGGTAATAAAAGTGCTAGGTCCAGAGTTCAATTCCCAGGGCCACAAGAAAAAGAAAAAACCTGTGTGGTCTCACATAGGGGAATTTTTTTTAAAAAAGTTGAACTCATAGAAGCAGAGAGTAGAATGGTGATTACCAGAGATTGGGATGTGGGGGTAGAAGTGGGGAGATGTTGGTCAACAGTACAAGCTTTCAGTTAAAAGATGAATAAGTTCTGGGGAGTTACTGTACAATGTATATAGTTAATAATACACTGCACACTGGGGCTCTGCTAAGGGAATACATCTTAAGTATCACCACACACACTAAAGGAAAGTTAGCAGCTCAGTGGCAGAGCACTTGCCTGGTGTGTGTGAGGCCCTAGGTTCAATCCCCAGTACCTCCCCCGCCACACCAAAAAAGAAAAGAAAAGAAAAAAAAAAAAAAACTCCCGTGAAGTGACGGGTATGCTAATCAGCTTAATTATAGTAATCAGGTATCAACTCACAATGTGTAACCTATAGTTTGGACGTGGTTTGGATGTGTTCCCCAAAGGGTTATAGACCAGAAGCTTGGTCCATGTGATGGAGTTGAGGTGGCGAGCTCTTCAGAGGTGGGACCTAGTAGGAGGTCATTAAGGGTGCCACCCTTAGAAGATAATTAAAGTAAATAAGATAACTAATGTAATTCAAGAGGGACTCTGGTCAGCTCTCCCAAGAGCCAGTTGTTATACATGCGGCCACCTCATGGGCTCGGCCCTTCTGCACATGGCCAGTTCCCCTTTCACTTTCCCCTATGTTTTGACCCACTGGAGCTGGGGGGGGGGGTCTGCACCAAAGACCAAACAGCTCAGGGGGCCTAATCTTGGATTTTCAGCCTCCAAACTGTGAGTCAAGCAACTCTCTGTTCTTCATACATACTCAGTCTCAAGTATTTTAGAATAGCAACAGAAAATGAACTAATACATGTTCTTTGAATACATACAATGTTTGTCAGTTATATCGCAAGAAAGTTTGGGCCCGGGATATAGCTCAGCGACACGAGCACCTGCCTGAAAAGCCCAAGGTCATGAGTTTGATTCCCGGTACCAAAAAAAGCTAGAAAAAAGGGGCATTGGTTTGAATACAGATTCTGCTATTCACAAATTAAGACCTCAGACAAATGATCTCTTTGAATCTCAGTTTCCTCACTTATAAAATTAGGATATAATACCCTTCCCAAACTTTATTATGACAATCAAGTATAAAAATGTATCAAAATACTTGGAACAGCGTCTGGTACAGCTGGCAATGAATGCTGGGTACTATTCTCAGCATCTAAGAAACTTTAATTAGACACAGTTAAATGCCCTGTTCAACTCACCCATCTCTCCAGGAGATGATGAGGGGTGGTGTGCAAAAGTTTCCTACGGAAAGCTTAAAGGTACATTTCAGGAATGCATGTGTGACTTCCCCAATGAGTAAATGAGAAATTACAGCCCAGAATATACTGTGGAGACAGAACTTAGAGTTATCATTCTAGAGAAACATGGGAGGATTTGGGACGACTTGAGTTTTTCGCATTAGGAAGAAAAAGTTTGTGGAAAGGCTAGAGTTTTGAGTAATACTTTAAAGATTAGAAATGGATGAGTGAGAAAAGAATAGTCACTGAAGTGGAGAAAGATGTCAGTGGGACGCCTCATATATGGTAAGACAGTTCTGTGTGCCACACACCCTGAAGGGACACCTCGCTGAAGTAGAGGGATGATCTAAAATGTAGTAAGATAGAGTAGATAGATAGGCTGCGAGATGACCGATAAAAAACTAACAGCTACAGTTATTGATACATGGGAATACTGTATCTAATTTTGCATACTGGTTTGCCATTTCTCCCTTTTTCCATCTACGTAGATCTCAAAGCTGGGCAATCTTCTTTCTGGAGGCGACTGTGACAGACCATTCGCAAGCACTTCAGGAAACACAAACATCCTGTGACCTGGCACAGTCTCTCAGGGTTCTGACTCAGCCTGGAAGTCTGAGCAATGCCCACAATAATAAGCCAGGGCCAAGCCCTAAACATCTGGGTGCTCCTCTCATGGATTCCTGGCACTTTAACTTGTCAACAGGCCCTACAGGTACAAAGTTGAGTTGGTTAAAAAATGTTTAAGGCCTCTACCTAGAAAAGGAAGTCTTTGGGAAAAAAGAAGGCAGGGTGTCTGAATATTGCATCAGGATTTCACTATCTATTTCTATGGGATGAATGAGAAAAGAGAACACAGGCTAATTACCCAAGGCACCTGGTTGATGAGAGGAAGCTATCTGTAACTCATCTCATCTTTGTACTAATATGAATTTTCACATCAAATGCCTTACAAACTTGATTTGGCATCTTGGGTATATTTCAGTCCCATTATTGCGTGGTAATTCATTGATTATCCCTAGATAGACTCATCCAAAAAAGAAAAGAAAAGAAAAGAAAAGAAAACCATTAAAGTTTCTGAAAGCAGGGAGGTGAGACTGGAACAGACTCAGTTTTTAATGAATATTTTACAAAGTATGTGCTTCCTCAGATATGTACTAAATTAAAAGGACTTTGAAGCCTTTCTTGACCATCATTCTAACCATCATCTCATACCTGGGAAAATTCATCTCATCTTATCACTACTTTAATGTTACAATATAGCTTAGATACTACAGTCAGCTACAATATTTTTCCAGTCTCAATTTCTCATGAATTCAGATCTATAGTCTTTCCTGTTCTTCTTTTTTTCTTTATTTCTTCCTCTTCTTCTTCTTTTTTTTTTGGTTGTTTTTAAGAAAGGGTCTCAGTATGTACTTCAGGCTGATGTTGAACTCATTGTGTAGCCCAGGCTGGACTTAAACTCGTGGTGATCCTTCTGCCTCAGCCTCTCAAGTGCTGGGATTACAGGCATGAACCACCATGCCTGGCTCAGATCTATATTTCTAGCAACTATATATCAAAAAACTTTCTATGGCTGTTCTCAAAACTCAAAATGATTAAAACCAAATATAGTACTTCTTCCCCTTCTACCCACTATCCCCACAATCCCATTAGAAATGAAAAACTGCTTACCCTCTATCTGCAACCACTATATTTGTCAGCACTGTCATCAAAAACATATATACCCGAGCTAGAAGCTCAGGGTCCCAGCAACTCATTTCTCTTTCTGTATTCCAGGAAACCTCATTAGTAGCCACAGCCTGGCGAAGCTACCAGCCTTCTAACAGACTCTTGAACTGATCTGCTCACTTCCAGTCCTCCAGCACTGTTAATGGAACCTTAGCTTCTCAAATCTGATTTTTGTGCTCTCTGGTTTCTCTCTCTTCCAATCCATCCTTTACAGGGATTACAATACACACATCATTCCCAACTTATAATGGTTTGACTTACCATTTTTTAATTTACAATGGTGAAAGTGTGATACATATTCCATAGAAACTACATTTTGAACTTTGATCTCTCCCCAAGCTAATGGCACACAGTACAACACCTGCATATGGCCCTGGGCAGCAGCAGTGAGCCGCAGCTCCCGGTCAGCTGTGCTTCTCCCAGGGGGATTGGCTGTACCCTTCCTCCTGCCATGTTGCTCAGTTAGGGTGCTCAGTAAGTCAGGAGTGTTAAATGCATGTTTTTACTTTCAATATTTCCAGTCAAAGATGTTTTTTTGGGGGAATGTAACCCCGTTGTAACCAAAGGAGCATCTGCAATCAAATCAGCATTCTCTTTAGCGTCCTTCAAATGCCATCCATTTAATACAGAGCAACTTTATACTCGCCACGTGCCTCTCAGATCCTTTGTTCTCATGCTATTAAGAAGCCCTCATTGCTCTTCTCTCGGTGGGCAGCTATTCCACCTCCACCCACAGAATGCCTGCTTGCTCACCAGCGAACTTTTGGCCTAGAATTCTCTTCTCCTGTTGTTTTTGTTGTCTTTGATTTGAGCATCTCTTATGAACAGTTCAAGCCCCAGTCTCAGAGCCCCTGATACCAGCTGGAAGAAAGAACAGCTTGCTACCTTCCAGTATCATGAGAATCATATCAATTAGAATTCTCTGATGGCTGTGGTTAAGTTTTATTCACTTTGTAACTCTAGCACTTACTGCAGTAATAGTGATGAGGCTAAATTGAAGACTGGGACGGTGGCGTATGCCTATAATCCCAGTACTCAGGAGGCTGAGGCAGGCGGATCATGAGTTTGAGGCTAGCCTAGGCCACACAAAAAGTTTGAAAAAAACTTGTCTCAGGAGAGCAAAATAGCTTGGCACCATGGTGTACACCTGTAATCCCAGCACTTTACGAGGCTGAGGCAGGACTATCGCAAGTTTGAGTTCTGCCAGGGTAACTTAGTGAGACCTTGTTTCAAAGAATATATATTTTTTAAAAGGATAGGGATGCAGTTGAGTTCAAAGGCCCTGGGTTCAATTCCCAGTACTGCCAAAAATAGTAAAAATAATAAATAAATGTGTAGTCATGGCCAAGTGGTTAAGGCGATGGACTAGAAAAATAATAAATAAAATTAAAAAACAAAAACTAAACTGAAATGGATTTCAACAGCAATTGTCTTCTATTTCCAGAAGTTCTTTTAACAATATGACTTGGACCTCATATTTTAAAAGTAGCCATTATTTTGATACATTTTGTCTTTTGTTAACAACTAAATACTCTTACAGTTCTATTTGGGTCAAGGCTATTCTCTGACCAATATGAATGGCATTGTGACTATTATTGGTCATTTTTTTTTTTTTATTATTGGCTGTTTTGTTTGGAACATCATCAACCTGTCTGTTCTTAAAGAGAGAGGGAAGAAAAAGGAGAATAAGGGAGAGGAGGAGAACAGAGGGGAGGAGAGGACACAGGTTAACAGAGCCTTTCAGGAACAGCAGTAATGTACTTAACTGCAGCCAGCATTGCTCCTTTCTGAGCTACGGCATCTACACTCATCATCATCATCTCCATTGTGTTCAAGGACACAAAACAGAAAAACAGTGTACAGCCGAGACAGGTATTAACTTACAATTAGAGATGGTGTGCAGATAACCAGTGAATAACCAAACGTTGCATTAATATTTCACTAAACAATTAAATTGTTCTTTTCCTTGGCTTGTCTCAAAATGTTTAAAAGGTACCATTCCCTGCTCACATAAATAACAGCGTGGGCTGGGAACATGGCTCAGTGGTACAGTGCTTGCCTTGAATGAACTAAGGGCCTGGGTTAGACCTGCAACGTGGAAAAAAATAAATAAACAAATAAAAATAAATGAAGAACCACTTATGTAATTTGAATAACAAAAAAGTAACTTATTCATTTTGCTACATGCAAGCCTCCTTGAGGGAAAAGTATTATCTTTATTTATTTATTTTGTACCAGGAATCAAACTCAAGACCTTGTGCTTGCTAGGCAGGCTCTGTGCCACTGAGCTATACCCCTGGCCAGTATTATCTTTAAAGATTTCTTCAGAATTGATTCTTTTATATTTACAACTGCTTTTGTTTTTTGTTGTTGGGTTTTTGGTTTTTTTTGTTTTTTTGTGGGTTTTTTTTTTTTTTTTTTTTTTTTTTTTTTTTTTTTTTTTTTTTTTTTTTTTTTTTTTTTTTTTTTTTTTTTTTTTTTTTTTTTTTTTTTTTTTTTTTTTTTTTTTTTTTTTTTTTTTTTTTTTTTTTTTTTTTTTTTTTTTTTGGTTTTTGTTTTTTTGAGACAGTGTCTTACTATGTAGCCCAGGCTGGCCTCGAACTTGTGGGAATCCTCTTGCCTCAGCCTCCAGAGTGCTGGGATTATAGGCGTGCACCACCACACCTGGCTACAGCTGTCTTCTGAGTTACACTATGACTGACTGATAGACTGCAGTAGTGGGAACTAAACCCAGGGGCACACTACCATTGAGCTACATCTCCATCCTTTCTAAAACTACTTTTGTGGCTCATTACAATAAATTCTTGCTCTCACAACAAATGATTAATGATTATCGAGATAGCAATGATCTCATAAGGGGATGCCAATTATCCTAAGCATCTGTGGAAGACAATGGTGCTGTGTGTGCCTAGAGAATTGGGAACACTGTCTTGTTCAATCAGTTTGTAGTCAATGAGCTCATCAAGTAAATCTGAGGGACTGACAGAGAATCCAAACATGAGGAAGGAGCATCATATCCTGACTAAGGCAGCTTGTTGGTTTGCCCAGAGCAGTCAGACAAGGGCACGGAGCCAAGCAGAGACTGAAGCCAGACTCTAAATGAACTCTAGAAAGCAAGACAATATCTCTTGTTTTCAAACTGGTATAAATTACAAAAGCAAGAGGATGTGCCAATTGTGGTGTATTCCCCGAGCACCACCCATTTAGCAAGGGCATAAGCAGCTACACAGTACCGCAGGCAGATCCTGGAGGGAGGATCCTAGACTGGGCCAAGGGCCAGGCTTTGGAAGGGTCACTAGGAAACCCAGGAACCTATTTGTTCTCTTCATTTAGTCTAAAAGCAGTGAACTTATCTTTTACTGATTTTGACTGATCTGGACCACACTGGGGCAGGACCGGGGATGTAGCTCAGTGGCACAGCGCCCACCCGACCTCACTGGGGTAAATCCTTCCTTCAGTCTCTCAGTGCCTCATTATGAAACTAACACTTTAAAAAAAAAGTCCCATCTACCTGATTAATTGTACAAAACCAATTGGCACACTGTTGCAAACTGTTGCAACTTGCATCAGTCAAGAGTCTTTGTAAACTCTTAGCACTGCTCAGAAGTGACACAGGATTGTGGCTGGGAACCTGTGTAGAACCTTGGCAATCTTCTTTCAACCCTACAATCAGTATTGGTTGAGCCCTACCATGCTGACAGTGCTCTCAGTGGCCCTAGGGGATGTGCATCTCCTCTAGGAGCTTTTATACTAGCAGGGAGATCCAGACAGTAAACATATAAACTGAGAACTTAAGATAGTATCTTGAAAAGTGGTTTGTGGTATGGGAGAAAAAGAGACAGTGGGATAAGGAGGCTGGAGTGCAGCAGTGCAGCAAGACAATAACTCAAAGTATGAGAAAGTGACTTTGGAGAAAAGACCTAAAGGTGAAGAATCAAGACAAGTGGATCTTCAGGGGAGAGCTCTTGGCAAACTGGAGGGCCAGACCAGCAGGGAAAGCAGAGGACTGAGTAGGCCTATAGTTGAAGGGATCAGAGTCACGGCCTGATCACGGGAGCCTCCGGGCCACTGCAAGTTCTAGGGTTCTAGCTTCCTGCTGTTCAGAAAGGATCCTACTGGCTGATGGGTTGAGAACAGAATGCAGAGGCACGTACAGAAAGAAGAAACCCAGGAGATTAGAAAGTGGAGACGGCTTGGACAAGCTTGATAGTAGTGGAATGAAGTGGTCAGTTTCTGAGTATGTTTGAAAAGAGAGTCATCAGGACTTTGCAGTGGGTTACACATATAGAGAGAAAGGAAGACTCAAAAGAGTTGAATGCGAGTCACCAGAAGATGGAGCTGCCAGAGATGTATGAGCAAGGGAAGAAACTAGAATTCCTCTTTCTTTTCTCCTCCTAGTTGCCTGGGCATTTTCAGAGAAGTGTAAAAACTGAGACTAGAGAAGGAAAACTGACACAGACCTACTTGGTGACTACTGGTGTCTGACCACTCACACCACTTCCTCTCCCTGGACCTCAGTTTCTCTAGATGTAACATAGGATTGGACAGTTGGACAAGATTCCTTTATGTTTTATTAGTACATGTGTGCAGTACATAGCGATTACATTCCTTGGTAGAGTAGTTGGTGCATGCACATAATACCGCTTCATTTCTTTTTTCTTTTTCTTTCTCTTTTTTCAAGGGTGGGGGGGACTGGAGACAGAAGCTATTCATTCCTTTTTTCGTCCTCTCCCTCCAGCTTTTAGTCCCCTTCCCATTTGCAAAAGATCTTTCTCCCTCTTTGCTCTTTTATTTTGGCCTTTATTTTTACTCTGAGTTTCTCATATAAGAGAAACTACATGATATTTAATCCTCTGTGTCCAATTTATTTCACTTAACATTATAGTTACAAAGTATATTCACTTTCCTACAAAGGACTCAAGTTTATCCTTTTTATGGCAGAGCAGTAATCCATTGTGTGTAAATACTACGTTTTTTTATCTCTTCATCTCTCAGTGGATATACAGGCCACCTCCAAGACTGAGGTGTTATGAATTGTGCTGCTATAAATCTGGGTATGCATATATCCCTGTAATATGATGCCTTTACCTCTTTCTGGAATATCTAAAAGAGGAATAGCTGAGTCAAATGGAATTTCTAGTTTCAGATTTTTGAGGAAACTCCACAATGATTTCCAAAGTGGTTGCTCCAGGAGATTAAGTGTCCAGACGCTGAGATATAGCAACATGAGCAAATGAAGGAGAGAAGTGGGTACCTAGGACCCAGTAAGGGTCTAAAGCAAGAATTGAAGCACACACAGGGAAAGCATAGAGAAAGACCTTAACACAGAAGAAGCAGGCACGAAGTGGCATTTTCTCCCTGAGACCTGACTCACTGTCCGGGAGGCCAAGCTCAGACCTACAGAAACAGAATGACTACTGGCAACTTCAGAGGCCTCCATGGAGAAAAGCAGCACTGGAATGGAGCAGTAGAAGCAGTGGACTGGTGAGTTATCTGGGTTCAGATGACCCACAGGAGAGGGCAACTGGCTGGTACTCATCTTGGGAAGGGGCCAATTGAGCTTAAAACACAGAGCAACTGCAGGTTGGCTCCATTTAGCAGCTCCCAGTGTCAGGGTGAGGTGGAACAAACCGCAAGTCATCAGGAAATCAAAGAGCCAAGTTCAACCCAGAAGGATGTGCATGGAGTATTGCAGGCTGAACAAATCAGTTCCAGCCTCACAGACAGAAAACAGCCTGGACTTTAGTGGAACTACAGGTGCAGGTTTGCTGGGATTATCCACTAATCCACCATAAAGCCACCGCTAGATTGTTGGGATTCATCAGCATGAATCTGGGCTCTGTCTGCCCACTCTAGCAGTGACAGCAGATACATGCCCTGAGGTGGACACTTTTTTTCCTTCTCTTCTTCTTGTTTTTATATGAGTATGAACATTATTTCTAGTTTTCTTTTTATACTGCTCCATTCTTGTTTTGATTTCTTCCTTCTCTCTTACACACCTGTTTTTTTCACCACTTTCTCAAAGTTTGAATAATCTTCCTTTGCCATTCACCCTAATATCTTCCTCTTCTACTTCTTTATTTTTACCCCTAAGGCCTTTTAAATTTTGTCACCTGAGGGAAATATTACCATATTGAAGGCATATTTACTACAATTTGCTGGTTTGTTTCAGATTTTGTTATATAACCACAATATATAGTTTATATGATTAAAGGTGATAAATTAGTAGTTTCCACAATTTTTCATTTTCTAGGCTGTTTTTGATGCTATTGTTATTGCTGATTGTACCATTTTATCCAAGGTGACATAATTGTTGTTATCAGTTGTTCTTCCTGGTATGCCAAGACTGAGATTGCCTAAGTGTCATAAACATTATTATGGTCCAGTGCCAAAGAACCAGGGGCTAGATCAAATAGGTGGGAACTTCTCATCCTTAATAAATTGAAGAGATAGGATTTTTAAACAGTCTCAAAACCCCAAAGCCAGCTACCCCTGGAAGACATCTCTGATTAGCAGTCATTTCCTAAGTGTTCTAGATACTAGCAATAAAGCTACATGAAATAAGCAATACACAAGCATCAAACCAGAAATTAAACTAAAAATAAATAGAAAATAAGAAGAAACTTAAGTAAGATGCAACCCCAGACTTCCAGCTCACCAAAAGCAAACCCAGGTGGCAATGAGGTGAAATAATTCTAAAGCCATCCAGCTGGACTGTCTGAAATGGGAAGGGCAGAAGTAACAAAGCAGATGAATGAGACTCTGGAAAAAATCAAATCAGAAATAATCTCTCAGATAACTACAGAGATGGTGACCATATTGAAATAAATGATTAGTGACTCTTAGTATAAATATAAATTTTAAAAACTAGAGGAACTTTGGAAAATAATAGAAACCATCGATAAGCAGCATAGGCAATCTCAGCATGATACTGACAACAAAACAACAACAGCAACAACAACAAAAAAAAAACATGCTGGGGATTCAGCTCAGTGGCTCAAGCACTTACCTGGCAAGCACAAGGTTGTGAGTTCGATCCCTGGTACAAAAAACAAAAACAAACAAACAAACAAACAAACAAAAAAACCCAGGTGAGGATCAGTGGAACAGATTAGAAGATGCAGAAATACCTCCAGACACACTGAGCCACCTTATCATTGACAAAGATATCAAACATATTCACTGGAAGACAGACAACCTCTTTAATAAATGGTGGTGGAAAAACTGGCTTAGCACATGCTAAACATTGAAATTCGACCCATATCTTTCTCCATGCATTAAACTAAATTTGAAATAGATTAAAGATCTAAATATTAAAACAGATATATTAAATCTGAGGAAAGAATTGATGAAACTCTTTTCAAATTCATTTTATTTCAAAGAGAAAAAAAATTTTCTTTTCTGTCTTTATTTTTTCCAAATTCATTTTATTTCAAAGATAAAAAGGAAAAAAATAATAATAATAAAAAATAACAAAATTTCAAAACACGTCAATCAAGGGGAAACAATGGTATGTACATTGCATATTGTCATCCCCAAATCATTTACTCAAAGCACAAGGCATCTATGTTCAATTGTCCGAACAATACCGGCACAAATCTTTGTCTTCAAAGAACTCAGAAATCAGTAGTATAACTATCTTAACTATTTTTATATACATATATATATACATATACATACATTGTTTCTTTCACCTTCTCATACTAGTGAGACAATACAATGTTTCCACATGTGTCTGATTTATTTCACTAGTGAGTATGGTCTCAAGTTACATCCATTTACCTATAAAAGTCTCCAGTTTATTCTTGTTTATGACTGAATAGTACTCCATTGTATAAAAATATCATATCCTTTTTATCTGTTCCTCAGTGAATGGGCATTTAGGCTGTTTCCAAGATCTAACTAATACAAATTGTGCTGCTATAAACATGGGTGCACATATACCACTGTGGTATGATGTTTTTAATTCTTTTGGGAAGATAAAAATTGGTAAACTCTTAAAAACACTGGTGTATCCAAAGGCTTTATGAACAGAACCCTGATCGCACAGGAACTATCACAAAGAATCAACAACTGGGAACTCATCTTATGAAGAAATTTTTTCACAGAAAAAAACCATCAACAGAGTCATGACACAGCCCAAAGTTTGAGGAAAAAAAATGTTTTCTGGCTGTTCCTCAGACAAAAGACTACTATCAAGAACATATAAAGCACTCAAAAAAATCAGACCTCCCAAATTTAGAGATCCAATCCAAAAATGGGGATCTGAGATGAATACACACTTCTCAGATGAAGAAATACAAAAAGCAAACAAATGCATGAAGAAATGTTCAACATTACTGGCCATTCAAGAGATGAAAATTAAAACAATACTGAGATTCCATCTCACCCTGAAAAGAATGGCTATCATCAAGAAATCAAGCAACAACAAATGCTGGAGGGGCTGTGGGGAAAAAGGAACCCTTCTCCACTGTTGGTGGGAGTGTAGACTGGTGCAACCACTGTGGAAATCAGTGTGGAGATTTCTCAGAAAGCTAAGATTAGAGGTCCCATTTGACCCAGGTATTCCTCTTCTGGGTATTTTCCCAGAATTAAAAACATCAGGGCACGGTGATATATATGTATCCATGTGTATAGCAGCACAATTTGTAGTTGCAAAATCTTGGAAACAACCCAAATACCCATTAACCAAGGAATGAATCAAACAGATGTTGTATTTTTATACAATAGAGTACTACTGAGCTATAAAAAAGAATAAACTGGACTTTTATAGGTAAATAGATGCAATTTGAGTCCATACTTACAAGTGAAATAAATCAGATTAACACATGCAAGCATCATATTATCTCCCATATGAGAAGATTAAACAATAAATAAGGTATTACAAATGTGCATTAAGTCTGGAAATAATGTCATGGTAGCCTTCCAAAGTTTTTTCTTCCTTCTCAAAACTGTTTCAATGATTTCAAGACTGACGAATTTTCTTTCTTTTTTTTTTTTTTGCAGCACCAGGGATTGAACTCACAACCTTGCACCTGCCTGACAGGCGCATAAGCCGCTGAGTCAAACTCCTGGCCCTGCTATTTTGAGGTAGGGTTGCACTGTGTAGTTCAGGCTGGCCTTGTGCTCGCATTGTAGCCCAAGCCCGCCTCGAACTCACAACGTTCCTCCTACCTCAGCCTCCCTAGTGCTGGGATTAAAGGCATGCGCCACCACGCCTAGCAAGACTTATGAATTTTCGTAGAAGATTGTTATCTTCAAATGTTTCACCTTTTTATGTTTCTTGAAATTTTTAATTTCTCTGTAACACTTTATTATTTTCTGTTTATAGGCCTTGTAAATTTTGTGGTGAGATTTTTCACTATTTTGAATTTTAATACTCTTGTAACTGATGTGGATTTTTTTTTTTTTGCTGTTGTTCATTACCATTAAGTGGAAGTATAGCTGCTTTTCAATACACATTTAAAAAAAGAAAAAGACTTTGACATACAGATAAATGAAGAATACAGGACTTGAATTAGCCATGATTAGGAAAAAAAAAAAAAAAACACTACACAAGCATATAACAGTCAAGATTCCAGAATTCAACACAAAAAACAGAATATTAAAAGTTGTTGGAGAAAAAAAAATCCCCTGTGAAGGAAAGCCCATCAGAATCACAGCTGACTTTTCAGCACAAATCCTCAAGTGAAAGAGAACTTAGAGTGAAGTATTTCAAGCCCTAAAAGAAAACAACCTCCAACCCAGATTGATGTACTCTGCAAAATGATCTTTCAAAATTGATGGAGAATAAAGACAGATCCTTGAAAAAGAACACCTGAAGAATTCCAAGACCACCAAACCATCACTAGAAAATATTTGGAAGGACATTGCAGAAAGAGATGAGGACTACAACTCCATGAAACCAAACAGAATGAAACCAAAAGGCAAAGCAAGTTTTAAAACTGAGGAGAAAAAAAGGAAACCAATACCTGGAAAGTAAAATGACAAGAATAACTCAATAAAAATCAGTTTTAACAATCAATGAAAATAGTCTTGCCAGGTGTGGTGCGCACACCTTTAATCCCAGCACTCAGGAGGCTGAGGTAGGAGGAGCGTTGTGAGGTCCAGGCTGGCTTGGGCTACAACGCAAGTGCAAGGCCAGCCTGAGCTACATAGTGTGACCCTGCCTTGAAAAAACTAGGGCCGGGAGTTTGGCTCAGTGGCTTAAGTGCCTGTCTGGCAGGTGCAAGGTTGTGAGTTCAATCCCCGGTGCTGCCAAAAAAAAGAAAGAAAGAAAGAAAGAAAAATAAAATAGTCTCAATTTACCACTCAAAAGAAACAGACAGGCAGAATGGGTCAAGAACCAAGAATGAACAATATGCAGCATACAAAAAACACATTTAATTCAAAAGGAAATTCACAGCATCAGGGGCGTGGCCATGTGGCAGGTCCTACAGGTTGCGAACCCGCCCAACCAGAAGCAAAGCCCTGGCACTATACGCCTGAGACTCACCCAGGCTTGCCTTGTGCTCCAGATGCAAGGTCCAGGTGGTGCCACACTCCGGGGTGTTCTCTGTCTAGCCATCTGGGCCCTGGAGACTCCAAACTCCTCTCAGCCAGGCTCAAGGTCCAGTGACACACCCCAGGGCTGTGTCTCTGCTAGCCATCTGGGTGGCAGGGGTTCTGAACGCTACACAGCCAGGTTCTAGACCCCAGTCGCAAGCTCCAGGGGTGTGACCCTGCTAGCTACAGGGAGGATACAAACTTTGTCCAGCCCAGTGTCCCAGAGTAACCCAACAAAGTACATCAGTGGAACATGCGGCCAGCCTCATAGACCACAGAACACAAGGGTCCAGCACTATAATCTGGGGGTGTGGCCTAGCTAGCCAAAGTAATATTGGAGGATTGAAAGTCTACCCAGCAGAGTATTCCATTGCAATCCATCAGGAGGCTGCCTGCCCAAGCACACTGGTTCCAGAAGAAAATGACAAAACGAAAGACCAAGAGAGAGTCTCAATCCCCCAGCCCACTAAGAACAAACCCAAGAGACACTGAAATAGAAGACACTTGGAGTCACAAAAATGAACTTTCTGAAATGAAAACAAATGTAGTAAAGAAACAACTCCATGAAGCTATAGAGAAACTCAAATCAGAAATAATCTCTCAGCTGAAAATTGAAACGACAATAATTATGAAAGAAATGCTGTGTGTATCTAAAGAAGATCAAGATAAAAAATAGAAGAACATAAGAAAATGATGGAAACTTTGAATAAACAATATAAGACACAAATAGAATGCATGAAACAGATTCAAAGGGAAATTCAGGAAATGAAAAATTCCATGGAAAGTTTGAAAAACCACTTGAATGAAGCTGAAGATAGACTCTCAGACCTCGAAGACAGCATGAAAGCCTATGATCATGAAAGAAAAGATCTCTTAAAAATAACAAGGACCCAAGAAACAATAATTCAACAGCTGCAAGATGATGCCAAGAGAAATAACGTAAGATTAATAGGTGCCAACGAAAAAGTAGGGGTCAATCCTAATGACCTGTGAAGATGATTTGCAGAAATAATAGCAGGAAATTTTCCAAACATGGGAAGAGAATCTGATATACAGGTAAGTGATGCATACAGAACCCCGATTAACCATAACCAAAATAAATCTTCACCCAGACATACAATAATTAGGGTATCAGAAATACAGCACAAGAACAAAATACTAAAAGCTGTCAGAGAAAAGAAACAGATCACCTATGAAGGAAAGCCTGTCAGAATCATAGCAGACTTCTCAACACAAACCTTCAAGTCAAGAAGAGCTTGGAGTGAAGTACTTCAAATCCAGAAAAAAACAACTTTCAGCCCAGATTGATGTCTCCTGCAAAACTATCTTTAAAAATGGATGGAGAAATAAGATACTTCCATGACAAAGAACAACTGAAGAAATTTACGGCCACCAAACCAACACTACAGAGTACTGAAAGACACTCTAGAAAGAGACAAAGATAGCTACAGTCTTTCATTTTCTGTGGGTTTTTTGGGTTTATTTTTTTGTTTTTTGTTTTTTGTTTTGCTGCACCGGGGATCAAACTCATAGCCTCACATCTGGCAGACAGGCGCTTAAGCTGTTGAGCCAAACTCCCACTCCTAGTTTTTTTGAGGCAGGGTCGCACTATGTAGCTCAGGCCGGCCTTGCACTCACGTTGTAGCTCAAGCCAGCCTTGAACTCACAATGCTCTGCCTACCTCAGCCTCCCCAGTGCTTAGCTACAGTCATAAAAACAACAACAAAAGGAAACCACTAAGCAGGGCAAATAATTAAACAGAAAATGTAGAAAACCAACAACAGAAAGATATCACGACAGGGATGAGTCAGTACATATCAGTTATATCAATCAATGTAAATGGTCTCAACTCACCAATAATAAGAAACAGACTGGCAGAGTGGGTTAAGAAACAAAATCCAACAATATGTTGTGTACAAGAAACACATTTAACTCAAAAGGAAACTCACAGACTAAAAATCAAAGATTGGAAAACAGTACCCCATGTAACAGGAACCCAGAAAAAAGCAGGGGTAGCTATTATGTTTGCAAACAATGTGAACTTCAAACTGAAAATGATCAAAAGAGATAAAGAAGGTCACTACATACTTGTTCAGTGAAAACTTCAAGAGGAAGAGATTATAGTCATAAATAGATATGCACCAAATATGGGAGCACCCAACTGTGTAAGATAATTCTTAATAGACATGAAAAACCAAATAAACAATAATACAGTTATAACAGGGGACCTTAACACCCCACGGCCACAGAACAACCAAACAAAAAATCAGCAAAGAAATAACAGAACTGAATCAAACTCATGAACAAATGGACCTAGTAGATGTGTACCAAGTAGTCCACCCATCAACATCAGAATACACATTCTTCTCAGCTGCACATGGGTCATTCTCTAAAATAGATCATATACTGTTCCACAAAACATGCTTAAGTAAATGCAAAGGAACTGAAATAATTCCATGCACATTATCTGACCACAGCACAGTAAAATTGGAAATGAATGACAAAAAACTCCACAAGAACCCCATAAACACATGGAAATTAAATACTACTCCCTAAACAATCAATGGGTCACAGAATAAATTAAAGAAGAAGTTAAACAATATCTATAATTGAATGAAAATGCAAATACAAATTACCAGAACCTGTGGGACACAATGAAAGCATTCCTCAGAGGGAAATTTATAGCACCAAACTCTCACATCAGAAAAATGGAAAAAATACACATAAACAACCTAATGCTGCACCTCAAACTTCTAGGAAATAGAAGAGCAAGTCAAACCCAAAGCTCAAAGAAGGGAGGAAATTGTCAAGATCAGAGCAGAAATTAACACAATTGAAACTAAGAAAACAATACAAAGAATTAATGAATCAAAGAGTTGGTTCTTTGAAAGAGTAAATAAAATTGACAAACCCCTAGCCAACCTTATCAAAAAGAGGAAAGAAAAAACTCAGATTCATGCAATAAGAAAAGAAAAGGATGAAATCACTACAGACCCTGTGGAAATACAGAAGATCATCAACACCTACTTTGAAAACCTTTACTCACATAGATTCAATAACACAGAAGAAATGGACAGATTCCTAGAAACCTATGAATGACCAAACCTCAGTCAAGAAGATGTAAAGCTGCTGAATAACCCCATTTCAGCTAATGAAATTGAAAATGTAATTAGTACCCTACCAACAAAGAAAAACCCAGGTCCTGATGGATTCACTGCTGAACTCTACAAGAAATTTAGGGAAGACTTAATGCCAACATTCCTCAAACTCTTCAAAGAAATTGAAAGGGAAGCAAGTCTCCCTAACTCATTCCTGGAAACAAGTATTACCCTAATACCAAAACCAGAGAAAGACCCAACCAAAAAAGAAAATTATAGGCCAATCTCCTAATGAACATAGATGCAAAAATTCTCAATAAAACACTGGCAAATAGAACACAGGACGTTATCAGGAAGATTATACACCATGATCAAGTGGGATTCATCCCAGGAATGCAGGGATGGTTCAACATACACAAATCAATAAATGTAATACACCATATCAACAGGGCCAAGGACAAGAACCACATGATCATTTCAATAGATGCAGAAAAAGCTTTCAACAAAATCCAACACCCATTCATGGTAAAAAAAACCCTACAGAAAATCGGAATAGATGGTCTCTACCTCAACCTGATAAAAGCCATATGTCGTAAACCAACAGTCAACATCTTACTAAATGGAGAAAATCTAAAATCTTTCTATCTAAAATCAGGAACAAGACAAGGATGTCCATTATCACCGCTCCTATTCAATATAGTTCTGGAAATATTAGCCAGAGCAATTAGACAAGAGAAAGAAATAAAGGGAATAAGAATAGGAAAGGAAGAAGTAAAATGATCACTCTTTGCAGATGATATGATACTCTACAGGGTTTTGCACGTCAAAGGAAATCTCCAACGTAGTGAAAAGAAAACCCACGAACTGGAAAAATATCTTAGCCAATTGTCCATCAGACAAAGGACTTCTATCTAAAGCATATAAAGAATTAAAAGAAATCAGGCCCCTAAAATTCAAGGACCTAATCCAAAAATGGGCATCAGAGATGAATACACACTTCTCAGAGAAAGAAATACAAATGGCAAATAAATATGTGAAAAACTGTTCAACATCAATGGTCATTCAGGAAATGCAAATTAAAACAACACTGAGATTCCATCTCACTCCAGAAAGAATGGTCAAGATTAAAAAGTCAACCAACCACAAATGCTGGAGGGGCTGTGAGGAAAAAGGAACTCTTCTCTACTGTTGGTGGGAGTGTAGACTGGTGCCACCACTGTGGAAATCAGTGTGGAGATTCTTCAAGAAGCTAGGATTAGAGATCCCATTTGACCCAGTTATCCCACTTCTGGGCATTTTCCCAGAAGAATTGAAAACATCATACCAAAACATCATACCACAGTGATATTTGTGCACCCATGTTTATAGCAACCCAATTTGAAATAGCCAAATCTTGGAAACAACCCAAGTGCTCATCAATCAAGGAGTGGATAAAAAAGATGTGGTATTTTTATACAATGGAGTACTACTCAGCTATCAAGAAAGATTGCATTGAGACTTTTATAAGTAAATGGACATGACTTGAGACCATACTCATAAGTGAGATAAATCAAACCTACATGTGTAAACACTGTATTGTCTCCCTAGTGTAAGAAACTGAAAAAGTATATAAGATCCAAAATCTACAATAAATACTGTGTAACAGTAAAAAACTGCTCAAAGAGCAAAAGTAATTGGGAAAGGGAAAAGGAAAAAGACATAAATCTGTATATATGTATATGTAATATAACTAAAATGACTATACTGCTGAATGTATTAGTTATAGAGTAAGATCGGCTAACATTCACGTGATTCGATCAATTTTACATGTCTATATCTATTAATGTACACAAACATGTTGAAGGTAGCAATTCACAATATTGCAACCATATTTCAAGTTGCTATCATCTTGTTTTGTAAACCTATAATGTACTGTTGTGGATTTGTTGTTGTCATTTGTTTGTCTCCTTTGCTTTTTGTCTTTCTTATATGTGTCTTTTTTTTCTCTTAAATAAAAAAAAATTCACAGACTGAGAGCCAAAGGATGGAAAACAATACTCCATGAGACAGGAGCCCAGAAAAACAAACAAACAAACAAACACAACAACATAAACAAACAAAACAGGGGTAGCTATTCTATTTCTGGACAAAGCAGTTTTCAAGCAATGACTAATTTCCAGAGATAAAGGTCACTACATCCTTGTAAAGGGAACAATCCAACAAAAAGAGATATCAATCATAAATGTATTGGCACCATATAACAGCCCATCCAAGTATATAAAACAAATATTAATGGACATGAAAAATCAAGTAAGTACTAATACAGTTCTAATGGGGGATTTCAATACCCACCATCACAAATAGATCAATTAGACAAAAAACCAACAAAGAAATAACAGAACTGAGCCAAACTTTTCAAGAAATGGACTTAGTAGATGTCTATAGAGTGTTCCACCCCACAGCAACAGAATACACATTCTTCTCAGCTGTGCATGGGACATTCTCCAAAACAGACCATATACTAGCTCACAGAACATGTTTAAGTAAATACAAAGGAACTGAAATAATCCCATGCATATTATTAGACCATAGAGTAATGAAATTGAAATCATTGGCAAAAGAAATCACAAAAACTTCATAAGCACAGTAAAATTAAATAACATCCTCCTGACAACAGATAAAATCAAACAAGAAATTAGACATCTACAACTAAATGATAATGCCAATAGAACATACTGAAACTTATGGGACACAATGAAAGCTGTCCCAAGAGAGAAATTTGTAGAGATAAATTCTCAAATAAGAAAAACAGTGAACTTAAATAACCTAATGTTGAACCTCAACCTTCTAGAAAAGTACAGCAAGTCAACCCAAAGCTCATACAAGGGAGGAAATTATAAAAATCAGAGCAGCAATTGATCAACTGAGACTAAAAAACAATACAAAGAATGAATGAATCAAAGAGTTGGTTCTTTGAAAGATTTAATAAAATTGAAAAACTTCTAGCCAACCATGTCAAACAATGGAAAGACTCAAATTCATGCAATTAGGAATGAAAAGGTAAACACAAAAGATCTTGCAGAAATTCAAAAGATCAATACCTACTTCAAGAACCTATTCTAATTAGAAGGAAAACACAGAAGAAATGGACAGATTTCTAGATACATACAAATTGCTGAAACAAGACAATATAAAAATTCTAAATAAAATATTATCAGTTAATGAAAAAGATGTAATTGAAAACATACCAACAAAGAAAATCCCAGAGCCTGACAAATTCACTGCTTAATTCTATAAGAAATTTAGAGAAGATGAAATGCTGGTACTTTTCAAACTCTTCAATGAAATTGAAAGGGAAGCAATACTCCTAAACTCATTCCTTGAAGCAAGCATTACCCTGATACCAAAACGAGAGAAGGACCCAACTAAGAAAGCAAATTATAGGTCAGTTTCCCTTATGAACATTGATGCAAAAATCCTCAATAAGATACTGGAAACCAGAACGCAGCAAATCATCAAGAAGATTATACACCATGACCAAGACGGATTCATCCCAGGAATGCAAGGATGGTTCAACATATGCAAATCAATAAATGTAATACACCATATTTACAGAGCCAAGGATAGAAGCCATATGAACATCTCAATAGATGCTGAAAAAGCATTGGAGAAAGTTCAACACCCATTCATGATAAAAATACTACAGAAAATTGAAACAGATGATCTTTATCTCAATCTGATAAAAGTCATCTATGACAGACCAACAGCTAACATCATAGTAAATGGACAAAAACTGAAAACTTTCACTCTAAAATCAGGAACAAGATAAGGACATCCACCATCTCCACTTCTATTCAATGTAGTTCTGGAAACATTATCCAGAGCAATTAGACAAGAGAAGGAAATAAAAGAAATAAGGATAAAACAAATAAATAAATAAGGATAAAATAAATAACATTAATAAAAGGAAGAAATTAAATTATCCTTATTTGCAGATGAAATGATACTCTGCATAGAAAGCCACCAAAACTCTAGATTTAATAACTAAATTTAGTAGTTTAGTTGGATGCAAAGTCAAAACTCGAAAATCAATAGCATTCCTGTATACAAATAACAAACTCACTGAAAAAGAAATTAGGGAGACAACTTTTACAACAGTATCCAAAAAACTTAAATACCCAGGAATCAATCTAATGAAAATAAAAGAGCTTTTCATTGAAAACTACAATACCCTGAAAAAGGATATCAAAGACGACATCAGAAAATGGAAAGATATCCCTTGCACTTGGGTAGAAAGAATCAATGTAGTGAAAATGGCCATACTTCTAAATTTTTATACAGAATTAGTGCACTCTGCATCAAAATATCAATAGCATGTCTCATAGAATTATAGAAAATAATTCTAAAGTTCATTTGGAATCAGAGGAGACCTACAATAGCAAAAGCAATTCTATGAAACAAGGTAAGGGGCATCACAATCCCTGTCTTGAAATTATAACACAGTCACTGTGATAAATATAGCATGGTACTGGCAAGAAAACAGACCTGAGGATCAATTGAATGATTATAAGATGTAGAAACAGCTCTAACATACTTGGCTACCTTATGTTTGACACAGGAGCCAAACCCTTTCACTGGAAAAAAGATAATTTATTTAATAAATGGTGCTAGAAAAACTGGATTCCCACATGCTGAACTTTAAAACTAGACCCATATCTTTCACCATGGACTAAACTAAAATCAAAATGGAAAAATCTACATATTAAAACAGAGACACTAAATCACCTGGAAGGTAGAATAGGTAGAACTGTTGAAGACATTGGGGTAGGCAAAGATTCTGTGAACCATATCCCAGTTGTACAGGAAATATCTCAAAGAATTGATAACCTTGATCTCCTCTTACTGAAAAGCTTTTGCACAGCAACAGAAACCACTAACGGAGTGAAGAGACAACTCACAGTGCAGGAAAAATCTTTTACCAGTTGTTCTTCAGACAAAGGACTAATATCTAGAATATATAAAAACTCAAAAAAAAATCACACCCCTCAAATTTAAAGACCCAATCCAAAAGTGGGCATCTGAAATTAATAGTTTCACAGATGAAGAAATGGAAATGGCAAATAAATGTATGAAAAAAAGTTCAACATTACTAGTCATTTGAGAGATGCAAGTTAAAACAACACTGAGATTTCACTTTACTCCAGAAAGAATGGCTACTATCAAGAAATCAATCAATAAATCAATGGCCAGGCTGTGGGGGAAAAGGAATGCTTCTCCACTGTTGGTGGGAGTATAGACTGTGGAACTCAGTATGGAGATTTCTCAAAAAGCTAACACTAGAGGTTCCATTTGACCCAGCTATCCCCCTTGTTGGTGTCTTCCAGAAAAAATTAAAAGCATCATGCCACAGTAATACATGCACACCTATGTTTATAATGGCACAGTCTGTAAAAGTTAAATCTTGGAAACTGCTCAAATGTCCACCAACTGATGAATGAATAAAACAGATATGGTGTGGGTTTTTTTTTTAAGCAATAAAGTACTACCCTGCCATGATGAACAATAAGCTAGAGGCCATACTATTTTTTTTTTTAATTTTAAAGGGAATAAGAACAATAAAATGAAACAAAACAAAATAGTGAAAACTCAATATTGGATTTCAAAAGTAAAGACAGGAGGGAATCTACCATAGTTACTATATTGCATATTATTATCCTCTAAATAGTTGTTCAGACTACCAGCTATAGCTTGCAAAGTCAATCAAACAATACAAGCTTTAGGTCGTTTCTTTACTTCAGTTGCTATCATCTCAGTCTGTGTTCCTCCAAATCAGCTGATTGTGTGGGGGTGGGGGTGGCTTCCATCCTATTACCCCGCACCCCGGCCTCTGTGGCCTCCACTGCTTCATGGGTGTGTGTGTGTGTGTGTGTTTGTGTATGGCTTCCATCCTAGCTCTCCCCCTGGTCCATTGGGCCTCTGCTGGCTCATGGGTTTGGGGTGTGTGAGGGGGTGGCTTTTCCTAGAGCCCATACTCTTAAGTGGAATAAATCAGACAAATAAGTTTAAATACTGTATTGTTTCTCTGGTATGAGAAACCGAAAGTATAAATAAGGACTAAAATGTATAACAGACATTGGGAAATGGGAACAAAATATTCAAATGAAAAGGGGAACAAGGGACAGTGGAGGGGAAAGGGAAAGAAAGGAGAGAGAGAGAGAGAAAGAGAGACAGAGAGAGAGACAAGAAAAAAGGAAAACACCAGGGGAATTGTCCAGTTTTTGATTGGGGCAGTCTATTTTTTTTTCTTGAGTTCTTTATATATTCTAACATTGGTCCTCTAAGGAATAACTAGCAAAATTTTTTCCCATTCTGTAAATTGTCTTTTCACTCTCATGACTGTTTCTTTTGCTATGGTGAAGCCTTAAAATTTGATATGATTCCATGTGTTGATTCCTGGTACTATTTTCTATGCAACTGGGTTTCTCTTTGGAAAAATTCTTGCCTATGCCTAGCAAAATCCCTTTCTAGTTATCAAGTTCAAGAAATCACAAGGTACCACAATCTATTGTCACTTTTTTTTTGGTACTAGGGATCTAACCCATGACCTTTCACTTGCCAAGTAGGTGCTTGTGCCGCTGAGCTAAATCCCCATGCCTGTTACACTTTTTAAATATTTTGGATTTTTGTGTGTGCGTGTGTGTGTAAAACATTTCAGTATGGAAATCCAGTCTTTAAAGATCTTCCGCCAGCATGGTGGCGCACGCCTTTAATCCCAGCACTCTCAGGGGACTGAAGTAGGAGGAGCTGGAGAGTTCAAGGCCAGTTTGGGCTACAAAGAGAGCGCAAGGCCAGCCTGAGCTACATTGTGTGACCCTGTCGCAAAAAAAACTAGGGCTGGGGTTTGGCTCAGTGGCTTAAGCACCTGTCTGGCAGGCGTGAGGTTGTGAGTCTGATCCCTGGTGCCGCAAAAAACAAAACAAAAAAAAAAAAGATTTTCCTTTTGATTTAAAGAAAAGTTATTTTGTGATCCTAGTTTGCACATTAAAAAATGTCTTAAAAGACTTCTTTTAAAAATAAATAATAAATATGTCTTACAATTGTTCATATAGTACCTTATTCCAGCAACATACACAGCTAATCAGGAAATTTATTTCCTATCCCGTATTTAATTGGAAGATTTGCTCACGAGATTATATTACTGCACATATATTTGTCACTGTGAAAATCTTCCCATATACTATAATGAGCCATGAGTAGATTATAAATGTTCTAAAGCTCCTTAAAAGGATATTCAGGCCGGGCGTGGTGACGCACGCCTTTAATCCCAGCACTCGGGAGGCTGAGGTAGGTGGAGCGTTGTGAGTTCGAGGCCGGCTTGGGCTACAACGCGGCGCAAGGCCGACCTGAGCTACATAGTGCGACCCTGCCTCAAAAAACCAGGGCCGGGAGTTTGGCTCAGTGGCTTAAGCGCCTGCCCTGGCAGGCGCAAGGCTGTGAGTTCAATCCCC
>RJWM01010250.1:0-64534 GCA_004363535.1 Dasyprocta punctata
GGTGTTTCTGTCTGGTGACGTCTCGCTAGTCTAGCACAGGGACAGCCAGGTGTACAGTTCTGACCATCCTGTGTTGTAAGTACCCGTGGAATGGATTTGTAAGGTAATCTTTATAGATAAACCTCAAGCAACGAGTCATGTTGTAACCGCTTCATATGGTTTAGTTTTCAAAAAACTTCACCATGAAGCACAATGTATATATTTATGCAGTTTTTAAAGTTTATAACAGTCTGTTTGGCCATTACTACACTTTTTACTTTATAATATAAAAGCAAAGTTTTTGTCATTAAATGAATGTTTGTTGAGCTACATTCTTCATTGCTTTAAATGCAATAAAGTAATAATCTCACTTTTATATGAATAATATATTTCACATCTTTATTATTGCAGTTTTCTCTAGAAAGCTCCGAGTAGCTTTCTCTGCTGCAGCTGTGTATAAAATATTTAAAATGTTGTATGGTGTAAATAAACTTTTGTCTACATATCAGTTTTTAGTGCATTTTATTCTGGATTTGTTGAGCAGAAATTTACATATTTATAAAGTTTTTTTCAATACAGATACTGAAAATGTATTCACGGTTTTAGTAGCATACTGTTATTACTTCTTTGAGGCTAATGATTTCTCAGATGTAATAATAGGTTTGTATAGTGCTTGTGTATTTTCTACTGAAACACTGGAACAATGTGCCATGTAAATGGGGCCTGCCAGAAATCTACGGCCACAGGACTCTTACATAAATATTATGCTTTTTTCTTCTATCTTGAGGCAAAAAGACAACCAGCAGAAAACAGAAAGATGCCACACAGAAAATAATACAGGGAAAATGTGTTAAGGCACTCAGTTTGCTGCATGTTCCAGAGAAGAAACTATTCATACTACAGTGCTCCATGGCGTAAAAAATGAACTCATTCAGGATTTAAATAGATCCTATGCGTATTGTCTAGCTGAAGGTGGAGAGTGACTGCCCTTGATAGAATGCGTCTTTGTTTGGAAGCGGGGAGCCTGAGGAGAGCCCCCTGCACACCCTCTCTAGTGTCCTCTCCTGTCAAAGCCACTCGGGTACACTCTCTCCTACCTCAGGGACACAGTCAGCAACAATGCAGTGGGGAGGAGTCCAGCAGCTTCCTGGTCCTTCCAAGGGCTGGAGATTGCATTTTGCTTTGAGACAAGTAAGGGAGTGAAGGGCAGGTGGGGGCCCTCAAAGCTCCCAGCCTCTCCGCGGAGGCCAGCTTCCCCTAACCCTGCCCGCGTGGTCTCCTGGGGGCCATCTGGCACTCCAAGGCCCTCGGGGACCAGGCACGCAGGCTGGGGACGGCGGTGCTTCCACACTGCAGGGCGCCTTAGCTGAGCCTTAAGCACCACAGAGCCCAGGCTGAACTCCTGTTGGATACCTATAATGTGCTGACTGAGTGTCAAAATGTTCAAAGTATATTTTCAATCAGATTTTAAAAATAAAGGTGATGCCATTATGCAAAGACTACAGCATAACTAAAGAGTGATTTTTCAATAAAATGAACTTCATGCTAATTACAATGTAATTGTATAGCTTATTGAATTTATAATATGGACTTCTGGTGATAGGAATAATATGTGATAAATCTGTATATACAAGAATTAAAAATGCACACATATGTATGTTTGTATATACATGTGTGTGTCTATGTATATAGATATTTAAATCCATGCTCTTCAGCTCCATCGATAGCTATGAATGCAGACCATCTGGTCACCTATTCCAGGTTATAAAATCTTATGAAAAAATACAGTAAGCATATGTTTGAAAACATAAAGTAAGTACATTTTTTTAAAACCCTATAATTCAGTATCTCTAACATCTCTTAAATATCACTGCCATAAAAGTACATTTTTCACTTTGATTTTTCTTTAGTTCTAGTAACTGAATATTACGTTAATATGTGAAAGCTAACCAGAAATTGAATACATAAAAATGTCAGGGCAAGAGTCTGAGTGACTACAACAAGGGATACCAAATTGTGACCGTGGTGGGCTTTCAGAGTTCATGTTTTAGTCCAGAAGGAAAAAGTGCATATGGGTAAGTACCCAGGAATCCTGATTTTAAGGAATCCCTCTTTTAGTCTGCTTCTTTTAAGTGTCCACAGCACACTGCCTCCTGCACCCGCTCCTGAATCTGGGTTGCAGCCGCCTCCTTTGATGGGGGGCTGTCTTGCAGTCCTGAACTCCTACATGGTTCCTTTCTTAGCCCATTGAACTACAACCTGTCAAGTTCCTTTTGCCCTGGGGCTAGAAGTTCTTTCACTCCCTCCGTGTCTAAGTTCTATGCTTCAAAGTACAAGTCAAAACTTTCCCTTCATGAAAACTTCCATCAGTTCCCAAGCTTCAGTGGTTTTTGCTGTGGACTCTCTCGGCCCTGCTCTGTGCCATCCTGAGGGCGTTTCCAATCTCCTATCCTGGAACGTACACACGTTTCTGACATCCTCTGGTGACTGTAAGTGCCTGGAGGGCAGAATTCATGGCTTTTGTACTCTTGAAGGACCCAACACAATAATGTTCACACAATAAATGTTTGTTGAATTACTTGTGGAATTTATTTTTGCTTAGTCATTCCTATCAAATGAGACACTGAACAGCATTTACTGAGTAACTGTCTTGTGTGTACTCCTACATTAGCCAAATGGAGCGCTATCCAAACTCTGTTCTAAGTAGCTCTTAATCTATTAGAGATAGGACATGTAGGTGAACAAGTAACATTATTTAAATATTAATAAATGCTTATTACCATGTTATGTGTTTCAGTCCTTAAGAGTAACAGTGAGGTAGGAATTAATTATCAGCTGTTTCTGAGAAGGCTGTCAGGGTAGCTGATTCTACCTTCCAGTGCTTAATTCAGCTCCAGCTACTTGTTTCAATTGAAGGATGGTTCAAAGTTCAGAAACCTGGGGAGAAAGCAAGAAGCTTGACTCAGGTGTGATCATGTTATCAAATGCTGTGTTGAGATTTATCAGAGAGGACAAACAGTGCAGCTGGTAATTTCTGGGACTAAGAATAGGAAGTCAGAGGATCTGCACCTGATCTTGCCACTGTGTTTGTAAACAAGGGTTTCCATCCACCGGGCTTCTTTTATGTAGTATAGGAAAGGATGGATCTTTGCAGTTTCTAAGATGCAAAAAGGGTGAGGAGATATCTTGATCTTCGTTGTTTTCTAAGAATACAGTGTTCCAGAACAATCAGGTCCCAGTGGATGAGAACTGGTCACAAGCTGCTGAGGCTGAAAAAAGAGATTCAGGATTGCCCTGCAGGCAATTTATAGGGGGATTTGCTGACAGAAGTGTGGTCCTGGGTGGCAGCAAAACCAAGCCAGTCCCCATGATTTGGGTCAGAAGGAAGACCATCAGTAATGGTCAAAGGTGACTGCATCCTGGCTGGAATGGTCCTGGTTTATCTTAAGCTAATATCAGAGTTAGCTTATTTCTGGTTCCTGGACACTAATGTAAAGCTCCACATTACAATTTCAGTGATTTTGTCTATTTGTAGCTTTCTGGGAAACTATGCAGGAAAAGTGGACTAAGGTTACTGTGATGCAATCATGGTGGTTACATTTTAAGATGGCTCCACTCATGTCAAAGTGAATTCATACATATAGGATCAAGTAAAGTTCAACCTTATCACTGTTGAAGAAATCAAGTCCACTAAAATGAGAGGAATTTTTTTCAAAACTTGTCAGTGATCATCCAAGTGTGATTAAGAGAAAGGATTTTCTCATATGAGATAAACAGCCATGACTCTTTAGCAGAAATGAAGGTGCCAAATATTACAAGCTAAGTGAGAACACCTAATATTAAGTCTGAGTTTGCCAATCATCTCTTGCCCTGGACTACTCCTTAAACTTTACCGCACAATCTGCCGGTATTGTGATGCTGGTTCAGAAACATTTGTCTTCCTAAAACATAAAAACTGGAGTTCCGTATTGTAAATCAGCCCTTAAAATGTCTTTAACATGACTCTATCCTTACATACAAGGAGCAAAGCAAAACTTACAGTGGACAAAGTTATGCATACAAAAAAAAGACTTTATTCAATTATACTGCTAGAGGTGAAAGAGGGCAGAAGCTCATTTGAGCTGAAGAAGGACTGGAGAGTTTTCAAGAGCTACAAATGGGAGGAGGGTCATAGATCACCTGTGATTGTTGATTAGCCAAGAAGCACAAACTCCCTCGTATCTATGGCAGGAAGGATTATAAGGTTACAGCAAGGCACCCACAAATATTAGACTACTAACTTCTGCAGAACTGAAAGATAAAGACATTGTCTTCCTTGAAGATTTACCTTTCACACAGATAGTTCAACGGTCCTGGAGAAAGAGGTCCTGGTTGTAAAAATTAGTAAGACCTTTAAATTTTTTTTACATGTCAGAGAAGCAGATATTTCAAAGAGGCAAATGAAGAACTTAAAAGTTTTCTGAATTAAATGCTTTTCTAAGTAAGGGAAAGTAAATGTCTAGAGCCACAAAGAGTCATGTTTAAAGTTAGTCAATTTGAGGAGAATGGTAAAACATTCCTGGTCACAAGTAAACTAGTACATTGGCAGCTGAAAACCAACTAAATTGACAAGTTCTATCAATGAGCTTAGTCCCCTTGCAACGGCAAGCAGAAACACTGAAACAACACCCAGGATTTGGAGGCGGATTGAATTATGATGAAAGGCACTGAATGGGGTCATTCCCAAAATATCAAGCCCTGATCTCTGGTGGTCTAGGGCTTATATGAGATAAGCAAGCAGGAAGTCCAGAGGCAGAATGGCTTGTCAACTAGGGAATGGTTTATACAATGTGCATCATAGTGACCAGCTATACATCACAATGACCAGCTGTTTCTAAGAGACAGCAGCTACCAGAACTGGAACAGTACTATTACCTGGGCACCTAAGAAACTGAAGTATACTGTGGGGGGAGTTCTTTTACATTTCCTATTTTTTTTTTAGTTTCCCCAGCAAATCTTTGCTGGCCATATTACATGTGATTTCTTGAGACAAGGCCCAACTAGAACCAGTAACATTAGGGCTGTCAGTGATCTTAGGATGGTTCCCCAAGACTGAGTTTTTTCACCAGGAGCTTCTGGTTTGTTTCCTCCATTGTAGGGTTTCCCTGCTAAGTTGACTCTGACAGGGGAGTGAAGGAGTTAATCTATCTAGGAGAGTATCCTATGTGTCTTGAATACTCATCAAATCTTGGTCAAATATTTGATTGACTTTTATTTTCTTGGGGCAATAGTCTATAAACCATAGCTAGCAGGGGGCAGGGAAGCAAGGGCTGGGGTAAGCAGCCTAAAAAGACTCAAAGATCAAAGGGAATAGGTGTGGAGCAATCCCGTGAACAATGTCCTCGGGCTTCAGCCATGCATGAACTTGTCAGCGTCCAGGGTGACCAGAGCAGGGCTTTTAGTGCAAATCCCTTCCTAGTAAACTATCTGGTCCAGCTAACATTTCCAGTGGCTAAGGCTTGATATCTGAAACTTGTAGAGGTAGTTAATATATACCTGGGTTATGTGTGTGTACAAGAGTGCCTACAGGTATAGTTGATCTTTCAGCTAAATGTTTGTGGAACTAGATACAAGCTGTTTCTGTTGGGTTGTGTTTTATCTCTGTGTAATCTATCTATAAATCTTTAAATGGGGAGAGTCCACTCTATTGCATGAGATGAGGGTCAGTGATCCAGATGCTGAAGCTGCAGGGACACGGCTGCCAGCACTGCAGCTTGAGCTTGCAGAACCTTTGATAGGGTCAGGTCTGGTTCTACATCATAGGTGGCAGGTTTCCAAACAGCAGCAGGAAGCAATAGCAGGAGAATTTTGGCCAAAATAACTTTGTCCAAGGTGACCACAGCATATCCAGCCCATCCTAACAGAGCTACTTCCTCCCATGAACAAGGTGTACTCAGCATCTGTCAGGGAGTCTACTTTTAGTATCCCATTTCTACTACATATAGCAGCAAAGCCTTTGTGCCTTTTCAGCAAGCAGCAGGGATGTCATCAATCCCAAGTGCAGTGATCTTCTCCAAAGAGGGTACACAAATGTTTTTTTAACCTCTAGGAGATTGAGTTCAGGTCAGTTAACCTTTGAGTCTAAAACTTGGGTCTTTGTGAAGAGGGGCTGGCTGACAAGAGCCAACCAAACGCAGAAGAAGACACTCTTTAGGTCCAGGCAGGTATACCAGCAGGCTGTGGGTGGCAGATGACTCAGGCAATGTATACAGAGGAAACTTGTGGTGACATTGGCAGCTGGGAGATCTTGAACTAGCTTCACAGGCAGGAGAGGTGTATTTCAGCAGTTTGACAGTCCATAAACATTTTTTGGTTTTGAAACCTCTGAATGTGTGGTTTAATTTCTAGCCAAGTCTCCCATGGCGTGGGATACTGTTTGATGCAGGTGGGTGTTACCTGGGGATAGAATCTTACAATCAGAGGCAGGTGGTTGATGGCTCAATCTCCGGGCACAGAGACCATGACAGAATTGTGGAGCTGAAAGGGACAGAGAAGCAGGCTGTCTAAGAGCCGCCAAATCTGTTGTCAGAGCCTTCCTAAAAATAGTGGGAGGGTTCCTAAACGCTTGTGGCAATTGAGTCCAAGTGATTTGAGTCTTGCCTCGGGATTTTCCCAGTTGAAGTGGTTTATGGGATTCACTCCCAAGCAGAGGAAGGCATCTTTTAAATCTAGACACGTAAACCCGGTGGCATCTGAAAAGGTGATGGTTACATTGTTGAAAGTATGGAGATCTTGTCCAAGATAATTATCAGTCTGTCAGGCTGATGTGTGGCTGGATACACATGAGTACTTCCTGTGACATCTGACAGCAATGGGAGTCTTGCCAAGGTGGCATGGTTGATGGCCAGGCCTAGAGGCAAGTCTTTAGCCTATACCTCTGGGAGGAGACATTTCAAAATTTCAGGATTGTGGTTATCTGTCTCAGTTTAATGCAGGTGTCATCTTCTTCTAGGGCAACAAAGTTGAAAGTGCAGGGTTAAACAAAAGGGAGGCTGACAGTCTTAGTGTGAAGTCCTCCCAGGCTGCAAGTTTGTGCCTGGCAGAAGGGGTGAGAGGCAAGAGTCCCAGTTGCCCTGGTGATGGTAACTTTTTGACAGGGGAAGTTTTGACGGCAGAGAGTTCTGTTTCATTGTCTGCCAGGAAAGTCACAGGTTTTCCCCCAACTTTTACAATGACCACAAGCTCTCAGGCAGCCAATTGGATAAAGCTGGGTCTGTCGTATCTATTCAGGCCTGATAGGGCACAACTTATTTGTCAGGGGTGACAGTTCAGTTTTTCCTCAGTCAAAATGTGGACCTCAGAAGGAACTGCTGACAGTCATCTTGGGCAGGCATTAGATGATGCCATCTTGCAAGGGCAAGCAGAAACATCCAAATGACACCTAGCACTTGGAGGCAGATTCATTTTACATAGGTGGACACTTAGTGGGATCATTCCCAAAATATCAGACCCTGATCTCTGGTGGTCTAGGGCTTACATGAGATAAGCAAGCAGGAAGTCCAGAGGCAGAATGACTGTCAACTGGGGATTGGCTTATACGATGTGCTTCATAGTGACCAGCCATGCATCACAATGACCAGCCGTTTCTAAGAGACAGGAGCAACTGGAACTGGAACTGGAACAGGAACTGTTACCTGGGCAACTAAGAAACTGAAGTATACTGGCTGGGGTGGGGGGGACCATTTTCTGTTATAGCCTAACAATAGCCACTTCAAAACCTCCAGCTAGAAACATCCACCATCCTTACCCCTCCAGGAAGATAAGTAATTCATTGTTAAAGTTGTTTTTGTCAGGACCGGGAGTTTGGCTCAGTGCCTTAAGCACTTGCCCTGGCAGGCGCGAGGTTGTGAGTTCAATCCCTGGTGCCGCAAAAAAAAAAAAAAAAAAAAGTTGTTTTTGTCTTAAAAGCCCCCTCTAGGGAAGCTAAGGAACCTCTTGAGGAGGCTATTGACATCTCTGTGTTGGTAATAAATCCACTACCCTCTGGGAAGAGGGACCAGCTCACCATTAATAAGTGTTTTCACCAAGGGGGAAAAGTCACAAAGGTTAAAATTGAGAGTCAGCATTTCAGTATTCATCCTTTTGCCCAATCTAAGTTTGTATCAGTTTTTCAGATGAATGCCTGGACCAGTAGAGTGGTACCTTGGCTCATGAACTCAATTCTTTCCACAAAAAACAAACTGGGAAAGAACAGAATCAGATTTCTCCATGAGATCAACATTGAATCTAACCATTAAATCATGGGAAGAATCAGGTTCACAAACTGAGGTACCACTGTATTATCTAGCATCTCTTTCTCTTTTGTTCTTCCAACTCTGAGATTACACTTCTAGGGCTCATAAAGCATTTTAAAAAATAAAAATAACTTTTTTATTTCTTTCTTACAAATTCAAAAGGAGTATTTATTGTACCATCTATTTACAAGGTAACAGTAAAAAATGTAATAAAGACCAAAGGAAACAGAAATGTTAGCCATTCATATTTATATAGCAAACTTGGGGAAAAGTTTTATAGCACTTAACAGTAAAAAGCTGAGAAGCAATCTCAGGAAGGAACTTTAGAATGCTCAACCACCTATGATTAAAACAATGACTATCTTAATGAGAAATTATAATCTTATCCAATTTGAAAATCTCCAAGTTGTTAGAGGCCAAGCAAAACAGATCCTTCCTAGCTTTTGAATGATTTAAAGGGTTTCTTAAACTAGGAAATTATAGTTGCTTAAGAATGTCATCAAAATACCTATTTGACTTTCAAAAATACTAATGTACATGGAAAAAAATGCATATATCTAATTCTTCAGTAGCCAGTTACCTGCTCGATCTTCCAAAACCAGAAACAGGTCTTTTCACGGCACAGATCACAGGGTTACTTCAATCTCATTAAAGGAGACTGTGATCTTTGAGAAGCAGTGAAACACAGGCCAGCATATTTTTGTGTCATTACAGTGTTTGTAACTGGTAACCTTGGAAAACAGCTTTTGTGCTTAACTGTTCTCCCTTCAATCCCTGTCCATCTGCCTGTGAAATGTAATGTCCAAACCCTGAAGTTTCAAGATTAGAGACCAGAGACACCTCCCAAGAGCTATTTTCTTTGTATGAGGAATCATCTCCTTGAAATACAAATTTCTGCTTAAGAGCTTGTGGTGTTAAAGACACTAGGTCCCAACGTAAACTTTGTGTTTTTCTCTTAGGACTCCATCTACCACCTGGTGATCGTTCAATAACGTAAAACTTAAGCTTGCTTAGATTCCTTAGAATATCTAACATTTGGGGAATATCTTTGTTTATCTGGTTTTTTGAATGGCCACTATAATTCACCCTAGGATCTGACTGCTGCTTTTTAATTTTAGTAGCTGAATTAGTTTTAGTAGCTGAATTACCTGAGTCCCAAATAGTGCATCCTGGTTATAGGGGAGGAATACATGGAAAGGAGAAAGGAGAAAACTGAAGAGGTGATGGAGGAGAGGAGACTGGGGGGAGGCTCTAAACCTGGAGAGGGCTCCGGTTTTGCACGTGCATGAGCAGCCCAGCGTGATGGAATTTGTCCACACTGCTGGGCACGTCAGTCAAGACAAAGTGCCAGAACTTGTCCTATCTTTCAGCTGTATTTCCACAGTTGCAGCAATGTGAGAGTGAAGGAAAGTTGGCTCATTTTCCAAGGACAGCTAATTTTTAAATTGTAGTTATTTTCACAAATAGCTCGTTTTTCATTGGTTTATTCCATCTGTGAGCAGGTGAGTGGATCCCAAACTATCTGCAAACGATGGAAAATTCCACTTTTACCTCTTCCATTCTTCCATATACTGTTTCAAAACCTAAGACCACTGGCTTGTTTTCATATGCCAGAAATAGCATTTACCAGTTATATGTTTAGAAAAGATGGAACCATACATCCAAATTATCTGTAGAGTTCAAGCTTGGGATTGAGGCAAAATTAAGTCTCTGACAAGGTTTTAAAGAAAGCATTTTCTCAATGATATGAACAATACTCTGAGATGATTCCATAGTCTTTATTTTCCCAGATTAGCAATATCTGGTCTATGGGAACATCAAAATATGCCACTATTTCTCTTAAAATATTCAATAGGAGAGACATAGAAAACTACCCATTTCTTTGTATCTTCCTCCGAAGCTGACCTGATCATGAAGCAAAAGGCATCATGGCATGGATCTCAGAATCCCGGGTGAAGAATTCAAGTGTGCAGTTTCTGGGACTGTGGGCTACAGGCAGCAAGGACACCTGCAAAGGCCCTGAGCCCTGGGCTTCCAGCTCAACCGGTAACTGGGTAACTCTGCAGGGGGTGCAGCTGGTCCTTCTGCTGTCACTACTCAGTCTGCTCCATGGCCTTAGAACTTTAAACTGCTATCAATTAACTGACCCTTTGCTAGTTAAATGTTTAGCAGTGATTACCTGAAATCAGAAACACGATGGAGGCCAGAGGAATAAAGGGAGCACACAGCAGAAAGCAGAAGGTGTTGCAGTTAGGAGAGGTGCGATTTATATTTCTAGCTTTTATAAATATTTTTCTCGAGGTCAACCTCAGTTATATCTTTGATCTCATACCATAAACCAGTAGTTAGGACATAAATCACATTTTGAAGTGGCGCTAACTTGCTTAGGTTCTATATGGCAAGTCACCACTCCTGCCCTGCACACCGAATGCCACCATCCCGGTCTGGGAGGTAGTAATTCACATTGGCTGAGTACCGGCTCAGTAGAGGGAGATTGCACTGCTTACTGAACGCACGCAGAGGATGAGAGGGAGACAGAGAAAGCCATTGCCTTCTTCCCTCTTTATGTTTCTATAGACCCGCGGAGTCCAAATTACAACTCTCCTGGCTAAAGGTGGTGCCCCGTTCAATAGTCTGAATTATATCCAGCAATTTTTATTGCTCAATAAATATTATGGTTTGTAATACTTGGAGAATTAGGATATCTGCAGCTTAAACAAAACTGTCAGCATTGTACAGAGAGGACCTCAAACTCTCGCCTTATTTCCGATTAGCCGCTCTCAAGTGTTGAGCCAGTGCTAGCCAACGCGCCGCGTGACACTTCCGTGACTTCATGCTTCACCACGGTTCAGCAAGGTGGCCTCGCAGCTGTGTGACAGGTCGGGCTCCGTCTCTGTGGATTTTATGTAATTTGCCATCTGTAACACTGAGCCAGGCAGGCGGCTGACAGAGAATAAGGAGTGTGTTAGAAAACCATACTAGACTTATCAATTTCTACATCCTCTTTCCTCTTTATTCCTTAAAGAACTGGAGCAGCCGATGTGCATGAAAGAGTAGTATGGGACCCTGTGCGGCCACAGAGCTACAAGGAAGCCCTACTCCTCATCTCAAAGAGCTTGAGGTTCAGCTGGAGAGACAGAAGTAGCAATACTACTATTGTCAGGCTCTAAAAAAGTATGGTCTCTGGAGTTGGAGAATCTGAATTTGAATTCCCCACTTCCTAGCTGCGTGATTGTATTTTACACACAGACTGAATGAAAGTTTACCAAAAAATTGTTATATGCTTTTTCTGAAGTAGATGAGGTGATTTACAAAGGCATTTACTTTATTTACTCAGCAAGTATTTCTTTAGAGCCAGTTGCAGTCCAGATATGTGTTAGGAGCTTGTAATTCAATCGCAAGCAAGCCCTGGTCCCTGTTTCATGGGACTCACTGTATTTGAGGAAACACAGATCAGCAAACAGAAATGTAGCAACTTGGAACATTGATATGGGAAAAGCCAGAGAGTTATACTGCATGAATACTTTGAAAATATCTTGATATATATCCATACATGCAAAATATAAATGAGAACAGTTGAGGTGACCCAAAGGTTAGCTCAGACCTAGCATCTATGCCTCAGGGTCCTAGACTCCTCCCTGGACCTGTGCCAAGTAATAGGTCTGAGCTTCCAAGCAACCAGGGCAAACACAGAAACGGCAGTGAGTTCTGTAGCTCCAAGTGTCTCCAGGATGAAAGCCAACATTTTCTCCGTAGAAACAGAAACCCAAGAAGTATCTTTTATGAACGTTTATTCTTCATTATATGGTAAAATTTCTATCAACAGAATCCTCTCAATATCCTTGAGCTTTACAGAGACGGTCCTTCTGTCAGTTTTTGCAGGTGATTCAATGTTTAATTTATGTGCCAGGGGCAATAGGACACATCACCAGATGTTCAGTCAAATGGCACGCTAGATATCACTGTGAAGTATTTTTAGATGAGATTAATCTTAAACTCAGTAGAGTTAGAATAAATCAGGTAAGCCTCCATAGCGTGGGTTGACCTCATCATATCAGTTGATGAGTTTAAAAGAAAAGGAGAGGGAATTGTTCCTCCCGCAGTTTCTCACTGCCTGCAAACTTTGACCTTAACATCTCCACAATCATGTAAGTCTATTCCTGAAAGAAAATCTATCTCTGTCTCTATCTCTATCTCTCCATATCTATAACATCTAAATCTGTATCTATATATCCTATTTCTCTGGATAATTCTAGCATAAGTAAATGCTTAACACTTAAGTATGATCACTAGAAACAGTCTCAGAGTCAAGCCAATGTGCTATAAATAATAAACTTTTCTATAATCTGGCTGAATTTTTTTTAAAAATAAAATAACTACTTTAAGAGCTCACCTATCAACATGTTCTCTCAAAAAGGAACTTTTGGCAATACTTAAGCTCTTTCTGAAGGACTATGAAGACTTTCTGTATAAATGACCATTCAATCCCAGAAATTAGCTGAGAGGCATATTCTGTCACTCTGATTTTACAAACAGAATCTGAGGTTTACAGCTTCTCCAAAGTCACACGGGGAGTAAGTTGTAGAGCCAAGAGTCAACCTCCAAAGTTAGCCTTGGAATTTAAGTTCCCAGTTTTCTGCTGAAAATTAAACAATTTTAGGTCACTGGACAGTGCTTGGAGGAACTGTGAGCAGATCTGTATGGCCATGCTCTAGAAGGCTCCGCCCAGAGGAGCACCGAGGAGGAAGTGCCAAGAACACCCTCAGAGCACAAGTCTGGGCTTTGTTCAACACAAGGGCGTGTGAAGGACCAAGATCCTGGAGTTCCACTTCCTAAGCGTCAAAATGACGCATCTGCTTAGGGAACAGCATCATCCTGTAACGAAAGTCTGTTGTGTTGTAGAAGTTTTCTTTTTAAATTTTGTATTTATGGAACATGTAACTTTTAAGTGATGTTATGTTTTGGTGAATCATACAGGGTAAACTGGCTGCAGAATAAAGCCTGGGGTAATGATTAATTAGCATTCATTAGTTAATTAGATATTTACCAATAATTGCAACTATGGCTTCGAAATCATGAATTTGCAGTCATGCTTCCACTTAATGGTTGTAGCAGAGGATGAAATATTGTTTCATGATTGTAACATCATGTTATTAAGGGAATAGAGAAGCTACAGAGTATCTACTTCCCTGATCCCTAAGTTGTGGAGAGGAAAGTAACATACACACTCCACCAAGATGTGGTTCCAAGTCATTAATGTAATGAGGAGCTAGGACAGTTTGATTTTGTCCCACTACGAATTCTTTGGAATTGTTCCTTGGACTAATCACCACAAACTTTAACTCTCAGTATAAAATTAAGACATAGTTTATATATAAACATTGTCAATCACGGACTCCTAAAAACAGCTGTATCTATTATTAGTATTTTGTTTATGTTTCCTCATAGAACTTCTATAAAAGTGAAAAACAGTATAATAACAAAGAAGAATTAGTTTTGCATCCAGAACTCATAGCTTTCCTGCCAAACACTGGCTCAAGTACCCAAGACTTGTCACTTTTTGTCTTTGTTGAAAACAGCCATTTGTCTTGAAAGAAATGTCTGGAAACTAATTTTAATTCTTAGGAAAAAAGATTGTTGTTCTTAAAAATCACATTTAATTCCATGTTAGCCCAGGAAAAGATTTTTTTTTTTTTATTTAAGAGAAAAAAGACACAGAAAAGAAAGACAAAAAGCAAAAGAGACAAACAAAGGAAAATAGCAAATCCACAACAGTAACATTATAGGTTTACAAAACAAGATGATAGGAACTTGACAATGGTTGCAATATTGCATATCATTACCTTCAACATGGTTGTTTAGATTAACAGATATACACATGTAAAATTGATCTAATCATATGAGTATTAACTGTTATTTTTCAATAACTAATACATTTAGTAGTATAGTCATTTTGGTTATCTTACATATACATATATACAGATTTATGTCTTTTTCCTTTTCCCTTCCTTCTTTCCTCCTTTCCCCTTTCCCAATTACTTTTGCTCTTTGAGCAGTTTCTTACTCTTACACAGTATTTATTGTAGATTTTGGATCATATATACTGTTTCAGTTTCTTACATTAGGGAGACAATATGGTCTTTACACATGTGAGTTTGATTTATCTCACTTATGAGTATGGTCTCAAGTTGTGTCCATTTACTTATAAAAGTCTCAATGCGATCTTTCTTGATAGGAAAAGATTAATAATAATCCTGAGGATATAAATGTCCAATTTGTCAGGTAAATTTATAAACAAAATTTCGCGTCTTATACAGATTTATACTACATTGTTGTCATGTAGTTATAGAACCAGATGAATGTGAATGGTTTTGCTCTGATCATCTGATGTCTTTAATAAGAGCAATCTGGCCTCTGCCCAGTGGCTTCTGTGCTCTGATTGATTTTCCCCTTTGTGAGAACAGAGGGAAAGTAAGCATGAGAAGCAAGTGACGAATCCTTCACTATCTGTTCACATTTTCCAGTGACCCAGGGACCAGAAAAGCAAAATAAAAACTGAGACTGATCCGTAGCAAGGCCTCTTCTCCAATCACTCATCGCCTTAGCAGGCAGATGTGGCTGCCACATGTTCCTAAGAGGAGAAATGTTCCCACAGGTTGTCAGCAAACAGCCCTCACTTCCAGGTCATCCTGCAGGGGCCCTTCCTACTGTCTGTTTTAGGAGCTCAGGGCATGCTCAGCTTTCTGGCAACTATCCGTTTCCTTTTGAGTTCCATGGTTCTGTCCTGTGGGTGGATACGCCACATCAGATGACCTGTCTGAGAGGACACGTTGGTGAAGGCAGAATATTTGCACAATCTTCACTCTGGGTCGCTCACCAGCCAGATTAGAACTGGACTCGCCTTTCTCTCTGGAGAGGTGCTAGTATGAAGCACACCACACGCTGTCCTCTGAAGGGAAGCTTTCCAAACTCTCTCTGCATGCACCTGCGTGGTCATTTGCAGGGAGCCCTTTTGCCAGGCTGTGCTAGAGAGGTGGACCGTGCTGGTGTGTGGAGCCGCCGGGCTGGCTGGAATCACTTGGAGTGGTGCTCGTGACGGAGCAGCAGCCTCCACATGAGCCAAGGGTTTTCTCCTGCTGCAGAAGTGCAAGGAAAAGGAAGCCAAAGCAAACCTCTCTCTCTGCCAAGCGTGGCAGGGAATCAGAGAGCACTTCATCACAGCCCATCCTGAGGCCGCTTGAGCAGGGGCCAGGCGTTCTGTATCAGTGCAGTGTCTAGTTGGGCAGTCGGACATTTATTTATTTATTTTTTTATTTATATATTTTTTTTTTGCTATCAGTAATCAAACGCATGACCTTGCGCTTGCCAGGCAGGCACTGTGCCACTGACCTATATCCCTGGCTCAGTAGTACATTTATTTGATAAAAAAATTATTTACTTGATAAAAAAAATTGACTTTTGAAAATATTTGAGTTGCTACTAGAGTATAGCTTTTTGTTCTTTTATTTTTAGTGAAGATATTCAAATACATCAGATTCTAGAGATCATTTTACATATGCATACATATATATATGTATATATATGTGTATATATATATATATATATGTTTAAACTTCAATCGAATGAGATGTGTACTACTGTAGTGTAGTCCACAAGCTGTTCATAACCATGTTGCACACAAATTTTTCAAGAGCCCAAACAGAGACCCTCAGTCTGAGTGTCTGCCCAACATGTTTTCTGGGACATCGTAGAGCTGAGGTTGCACATCTTTCTGTTGACATCGACATTATGACAACCATGTGTTTGTAAGCAGGATATGAGCCCTCATCCACAATTTCAAATGCTTCACTTCATCACAGCTGCGCAGAGACTTTTCTGACCTTATTTTAATTAGTATAATTAACTTCCCATTTTATAACTCCAGCATGGTAGATGTTTTAGAATTCATCATTTAATACTCAAAGAGAAAAATCACTGAATGATATTTCATCATTTGAAGACATCATTTTGTTTCTCTAATGACGTAGCCAAGGAAAGCGAGCAGGCATTCTCAGGCACCTGCCCAGTTGTACTTAATATATCTGAAAAAAATCTTATGTTCGTATGCTCACTGGTTAAGCAAGGGATGCCTCAGAAATATATCCAGTGGTGAGGGTGAAGGACATTAAATGATCTGCTCTACCTCTTGCTCACAGAATGTAGCAAGATCCTAAAGGTCATATAGAAATGGTTCCTCTTCTCCTAAATTTCAAGTTATGCTTACATAAGCTTGAGATTTCAAGTGTCTACAGTTTATAAGTTCTCCAACTAAAAACATTGGAAGAGAAAGTATCCAAAATATAAATCAGAGAAGTGGAAATAAACTTGACTTTTCTTTGTGATCATTGGTTTTCTCTCCAGAACAAATGGAATAAAATGGGGTTGTCCTATTTAGAGGATGGTGGATGAGGAAAGAGAGAGGAAAAAGCAGAGAGAAGGAAGGAAGAAAGGAGGAAGAGAAGCACTGAGAAAGAATTTACAGCTGAATTGAGAAAAATATAAATGGCAAAGGTAGACAAAAATTCGGGGACAAGAATACTAACGTGTACTTTTCTGCTACCCAAGTCTTGCAAATGTGGCAAAGTATCTATCCATAGTGGCTGGGTACAGTGGGACAGCAGTGCACAGTCAGTGCTGAACAGGAAGAAAATGTGATGGGCATTGCAGATGACGCTGACCCGGAAGTTCAGCTAAAGGATGCTTTAAAGACTGTTTTCCAGGGTTTCTCCAGCTGTGTGCCAGTTTGTTGTTCCAAACAATGAATGAAACTTCTTCCTTTCTTTTCCAGTACAGATTTTTTACTTATGTGTCTAAGGAAAACTGGTTGTCTAGTAGATAGTACAAAATCACTGGGGAAACACTGTACCATAGAAATACTGTGAGTATAGGGAGAAAATCAAGCTATTTTTCAGTTTGACTTGACATCAGTTTTTGTATCTTGCTGGAGTACCAATCAAGATTAAGAATAAGATCACTCAGGCTCAATTCTTGAGTCATTACATATACAAACACTCTATATCCAGCGCCCCACAGGAGCTTCTGTTTAAGAAATGAAAAGAATCTGTTAGACAAGGAAAAAAATGTGGCACAAAGGAGAAGGAATGAGAAAGGAGAAAACAGACGGGAGCATTTATTCAGGAGTTTCATTGTTTTTCAGTTATTTAGGAAGAGTAAGAGAGCAAAATAGAAGAAATAACTTTGCTATCTGAGAACATTGTACTGAATCTGATAATCTCCTGAGTCTATGATTCTAATAAAGAATTTGACCATTAAAATGTGCTGCAATGCCATCAGTCATATCAGCTAAATATATGAAGATAATATTGGGAAAATGTATGTCAATGAAGAAGAAACTGTGTGATTCTCTATCCCCATGCCAGAAGTTTCTGGACCTTAAATTTTCTCTGTGGACTGTCCTGTCATGAACAGCTCTGGTTAGTAAGTATCACAGAAGTGTCCATGCTTCTGTCCCAGGGGCTGAAGTTCATGATGCATACCTCATTTTACTCACTGGCAAAATGTCTGAAAATTTATAGCATTATTATTTTTTCTTTTTGTAGATTTTTGTTGTTTATAAAAGTGAAACCATGCATGTTTCTGAGCTCTACTGAAAGAAAAAAGAAAGAAGGCACCTTATGGTGGTCGCTGTGAGCTGTCACTTTACGAGGAAAAGCATGGGGTCTATTGCTGGCTTGTAAATATGATTTGGTTACATAATCTGATAAAAAGATGTTATAGAAAATTTTTCCCTTTGCCAAGGAGAGTACGAAGATATTGAAATATATGGTAAGATAGACCTGGACCAGGAGAAACTGCCCCTAGTCAGCAATTTACTCCATTTTCTCAAAATGAAATCTTTTTCTTTTCTAACTATGACAACAAAAGACACTGGGAGCTAAGTTTTTAAAAACTACATTATCAGCCAGCAGAGGCATTTCCTGATACAATCAGAAAAACTAAAAAGGCTGTTTGGGGTGTCAATGAGGAATTATTTGAAGAGAAAGAAAGTCACATGTTATTAATGCTGGTTGACAACAGACATAGAAATCCTTGTGAAGTGTGGTCATCTAATGAGCCTTATCCACAAGAGGGTTTATCTTGACTGTCAACTTGACTGAATTAATAGAGGCCTAGGAGATTAGTAACAAACTCTTTTGAGTATATTTAGGAGCAAGACCTTGAGGACTCTATCTGATCATTGGCCCTTTCTCTCTGGGCTCTTCACCCGAGCTTTGCTTCCTTGCACACCACGCAATGAGTATCTTTGCTCCATCACACCATTCTGCCATGATGTTCCATCTTGGAGCCACCAGAGTATGGACTGAATCCTGCAGAACCATGAGCCTAAATACACCTCTTCCCCTATAAGTTCTGGAGGTCGATACTTTGTTCAGTAACGGGAATTGTGACTAATACATTCCCTTTGCTTCCAAGCCAAATACACTTTCTAATGTAAAGTAATAGTTTTCCATGTAAATTACTTGTTATGGATTTATTTATTGATTTTTGTCTAAAGTAAGCTCCTAGTGATTTGAGCTCTGCTTTCCATGACATTACTTCCTCTGCAGAGCTGAGAGGTTCAGCAGTGACATAGCAATGGTTTTAAAGTATTAATCGACCTTCAGCCGTACCTAGTCTACCATACTAACTTTGGGAACATTCCAGAAAGCTTTCTCAATGCAGTGACGTACACTAGATTCTCCACATACAAGATATATTTGAAGTAATCATCTCTATTTTGCTAATCTTAGAGTTTTGTTTTATTATTTCTAAGAGAAACATGAAGATCTCTAAGAAAAATAACATTGTACAAAAAGGTAAATTTATCAAAGTTTGTTTGAAAACATGTCTGTAGGTAGGCTTATTGGATCTTGAAACACTAAAATGATACAAAGAATTCCCTCTAGGTACTTACCATCCCATGATGAAAGCTGATTATGACCTTTAAAATACCACATAATGATAAAAATTATTAGAATAACTTCACATCTTTCCTTCTATGAAAAAATACCACACTGCCTTTTAATCATGAACTTTATGGAGTTTTTTGAAAGATTTTCAGATAGTAGAATTTGTAACCTTAAATTATATTTACACCACCAACAGGGATTTGAAGTTTTTAGATCATTAAAATAGAGCAGGCACTCAACCCATAATGTCACTGTCAATAGTGCTGAGTATATGAATAGATAGTGCTGAGTATATGAGCTTCACTGTCATGAAGCAATTTAGTTCTCCAGCAAAATATAATGAGGAGCACATTTATCTCAAAACCTGGTGTTCATTTGTCAAGTTGCTTTTCATCAAATGGCTGAAATTAGAGCTTCATAGAGATAGTTTCATCACGGTTTTATGATCAGCATAGCCTCACATCTAATTCTCTGATTTTCTAAAGAAAATAAATTTTCATTAAAAGTTCAAAATGATAACTGCATGATTTACTCAAGGAAAAAAAAATTCCATAGCACATACACATCTTACCTTATTGTCACTTGAGTCTTTAAAAAATTCAAATAAAACAAGAAAGAAAACATGCTGACAAGAAAATTTCTTCTGAATTGTCATGTACTATAGAAGGGAAGATATTTTAGAAAACAGTTACAGGTTAATTAAAGGTAAAAAAATTCTGGCAAGCTGATTCAAATTTCTGTTCTACTTAGCCAGGAGCCAACACCTGCCAGTGTTCTAGGTGCTTAATTCACTGAAACAGCCAAGCAGAAGATGTGGTACTGTGCTGGCCAAGACCAAGGGGACTTGTGTCACAATGTCCCCCAATACCTCTGCTATTTAAAGGCTTTTTAATAGTTAGAAAGTGCCTATCCTTCAGGAACTGTGAGTACCCCAAGATCACCAGTAGACAGGAAAAGTATTTTTATGTGTTTTATATGGCATCAAAGAGAACACTGAAAGGACATACAGAGAAAGGCTGAACTTGGATACCACTGATCATTTTTACTGACTCACTAACACCATCCATATGTGAAACTGGCTTCGTGCTGTGCTTTTTCTTCTCTTTTGCTTTGTGTGCGTGCACGTGTGTGTGTGCGTGCGCATGTGTGTGTGTTCATGTGTGCATGTGGGTGCATGTGCGTGTGTGTGCGTATGTGTGTGTCTTTCTTTTCTGCTGAAAATGGCTTGAGACAAAGAACAGCACAAAAATTTTCAGGGAAGTTCTGTGCCACTACTTTCATTGCACTAAAAAAGCATCAGAAACTTTATCACTGTTACTTTTATACTATTCGTAAACAAATACCAGTACCATGAAGAAGACAATAATCATCTTGACATTATTATAAAGCTGTATAGCTTTAATGCCCCCCTGCAAAGATCTTCAGGGACCCTCAGAGTCTAGACACCTCACACTGAGAACAGATGGAACAGTAAAACCTCCCTGGGAATCAAACGATAAAAGATACTACACTGATCAACTGTGATTAGCATTTGCCAATAGTTCTAACAGTGAAATAAATGATATTGAATAAGGCTTCATGCTATGGAACTTTGCCTTTAGCCCAAAAGAAAATGGAGAAACTTTGAAATATTTGCAACAAGGGAGTGATGTATTCTGAGGTGTTTTGAAAATACTGCGTTTTAGACATGATATAATGAACGGACATGGTGAATATAGATGGGAAAGACAAGTTGAAAAGTGGAAAGTGAGAGTTGATAGGTTACTATAAAGATGGAGAGAAAGATGAATGGATGCAAGGGTTATTTGTAGCCAGATCCTCAAAACTTAGGATGGGTTGGGTAACTGAAGGGAGGAAAAGAAGGCATCCATGATGACGACTTGATGTCTAGATTCTGTCACCAGATGGGTGGTGATGGTAATCACTGAACAGACAACATAGTCATTGGAGGAGGAATAAAGGCTTAGAAAGCATGAGTTTAATGTCAGGTTTGCCAAATTTGAGATATTTTGGAAGTATTTAACAGAAGATATTAGGAAAATGAGTAAGTCTGTAACTCAGCAGGAAGGTTTTCCTTGGAGAAATACACATGCGATCTATTTGCACATAGGTGGCAATTGAATCTGCATAATAGATGTAATAATCTCCTAGAGAGTAGAGTTAGGAGACAGGAGAACTTAGATCTGTGACCTTTTATATACAGTAAGAGACAGAGGAAGAAGAACGGTAATTGGTTTGGAGCTAAATCAGGCAAAGAGGGAAAGAGAAAATAGTAGAAAACTGGGCAGCATGATTCTACACAGTAATTATATGTGGAGAAGAAAGAAAAATAATCAGTATATTTTTCCATGTAAGAATGATCTGGAGTGTGTAGGAGATACAATGGAATCTATGTGATGCTTTAAAAATTGGTCTTCTCTACCTGCTTACTCTCCAGGTTGTACCAACTCCAAATAGGTAGCAAATTCAAGTGTACCAAATCTCAGAGACAGTAAATCAAGAATAAATTCAATACCAAATGTCTCTTGGTCACATCCCATCTCCCTGATTCTAACAAAAGACTGATGAACTATGCTGAGGAAAGTTGGTACTGACCTATCTAAAAACATTCTGTGATGAGCGAAGGAGCACTTGTAAAGCTGACATATTATATAAAGTATCAAATTATAAAAGCATTGCACTCAAGTTCAAGAAAGCAAGACTGTTTCAGATCAATTCTAAATAAGTGCCATCTCAGAGAAGTACAACACAAACTGCAGAATGACAATATGGTTGCTTGCCAGAAATACATTTTTCTTTTTTTTCCCGAAAGCCTAGACTTTTAAGTTGTTGACAACATTCTATAGCCAAACACCACATACCCTGGCCTGTCCTACAGCTACACGAGGACATGTGATGGTAGCAAAAGTACAGCATTGCATGGCAGAGATGAGTTAGTCTGCCCAAAGGGAAAAGTGGTCCATCTTTGCCCCATTCTCATTCCTGTTGACTGTCCACAAATGTGAAGGCTGTCTCTCAAACAGCCATCATCAGCTGTGAAACTAATCACTAAGCATAAAGCAGCTGCAAGAGAAGGTTTCTTAGCACCTGAATACTCTTGAGATAACAACAAGTGTCTTTGCCTACCAATGGACTTTTGTCATCTATGGAAACACAAACTGCAGCTAGTTTAAGCCATGTTTGATGGGTTATTGTATATGCAACTAGTCCTAGTCTTAAACAGCTTACAGTTGTCATCTGAGAAGGGACAGTAGAGATAAAATCCAGGTGAGACTTCAAGGGTGATGACAGGTAATGGAAATCAATCATTTCAAAGAATAATGTTCCAGAGCATTAAATAAAATAGATTCGACAAAGACTCCATTTCCTATAAAATCAATCAATTTTGGAGTGTGAACGTTAATATAGATAAAGAATTTTGGCTTATGTGCTTTTTTGTTTTTTATAAAGTTTAAGACATTCTCATTTTTTCTTAAGGTTTCCTGGGTCATAGTATACAATTAGGTACGTTCTGAAGTTGGTAAGAAAATTCAAATTTAGATTTCAGAAGAAGAAAAGGAGCCAGTTACAGAAGACCCAGGCTTTTCAATGAAGACAAGCCCAGGGCCAGCCGAACAGGAATACCAGGAACCAGCAGCAGTGGCCTCCGTGCTTCTCTGGGTTGCCACCAAAGGACAACATGGCAGGAGTGAGACAGGCACACACCCCAGGAATTTATAGCATCAGTTCATCAATGTGTTCCACACCCAACTCCGGGAGGATTCTCAAACAGATTACTAACTGCACAGTTTATGAGCAATTTTTAAAAAAAAAAAAAAAAAAAAGGAGGGGGAAAGAAGTGAAATTGGTGATCCTCAAGGACCAAAATCGAAGAGTAGTTCCTTCTTATCCTCACATCCCTTGTGTCACTTTCTTGCCCATGTACTGTTGTTTACTAGGGTTCTATCAAGCCTCTCTCTGCTGGTTGCTCATTTAACTCATGAAGATAACTCGTATCTACTCATGGCTATGATGCAATGGTAGCCAACCAGACATTTTGGTGAATTCTCAGAAATATAAGAGATCAGGAAACAGTTCAACCCAGTGATGCAAGAAACATTATAGTGTGCAAGTAGCTGGCCATTGGAGGTGATCGTTTCCAATTTGATCATAACTGGGGAGTTAATCTGCCTACGCAAAGGGGAGAAAATACTTTTTCAATTCTCTTTTTCAGTATTCCTTAGCTCTTCTGTCTTTCTCTCTCCCCTTGGAACTGAATACTGCACATACGGCAAAACAAAGAGAAAGTAGTTAAATTCAGGGGAAGGAAAGACAAACCAGTCATATGGGAAAAGAAGTGATTCTGGGATTAAGTAATAACCAAGAGTTTTTAGTGTTCAGCATTTGGAAGAAAGATTTCCTGAATGCCATGTTAGTGGCTCTGTTCTAAAACTGAAAGTTGAACAATTACAGATGAATTTATGGACAGTGTTTTCCCATATGGAAGCAAAGCAGCATGAAGTATAAGAGAGAACAAGTAGAAGTTAGAGGAGAGAAGTTATCTTCGTCATATCTAAGGATCTTTACTAATTTCATAAAAATGTCTATGTGTGGATTTCAATGTGCACCTCTGATCATTCTGCAGATGCCCCGTGAGTAGGTTGAACTTAGCTGTATTTAGTCCTTAGTTCTGGTGTGGGTCATTATTTTTAACGCATTATCGTCTATTGGTTGTTATCTTCTATTTCAGTCAAAATGCCGAGACAGACCCATGTAGCTGTTGTGATAAATGGAGACATCTGAGTGAAATAGACCCCTCCCATCACTGAAGTTCAGATGCTGCAGCCAGGAGTGAGCAAGCCAGCGAGCAGAGTGTCTCGCAGAATGCTGCTTCCCAAGGCTCATTCCAGTCCATCCCAGTAACTACAAAATCCATTGACAGATGCACCCTTCGCCATTCTCAATGCTGAGTGGGTTTCTTTCTGCTGGCTACACACTGCTAGCACAAACTTACAGGGAGCTGTGTGGAAGACCATGTCTTCTGCAACTCTATGCTCTACCCTAGCCACTGGTCTCAGAGTATTCACCCATTCTGCCTCTTCAAGCTAGGCACCTTGGAGTATCCAGCACGCCCCACTCTCTACCTGCTTTCCCTCTGCCAATTCACTCTGCCTCCAAGTACTATCGATACTACTTCTAAAATTCATGTCAGTCAATTCCATTATGTTCCTTCCCACGGCTACTGCCCTAGTTCTGTCTCCTCTCCATTCTTATCTGCAGTCATCCCTGAAAATAAGAATCTAATTATTTCACAGCCATCCTTTAGAAAACCTTCCATGGTTTCACTCTGACACTTGGACAAAGGCCAGCTCTTTAATAATGCTTTCAAAGCCCTTAAGAATTGAGTTCTTCTTATCAAGTCCTGTTTCTCGGTCTCTCTGTCTCTGTCTGTCTGTCTCTTCTCCCATCTTTTATTTAACAGAAAGAAAGACATATATTCACTTATTCACACACTCCCTGTGCTCTGATCATCAAAGCTAAATTTCTAAATATAAACTATAAACATTTACCCCCTCAGAGCCTGAGCACAGAGCTTTCCCTATGGATCTGGAATTACTGAGTTCCTGTCTTTACAACCACCACCAACACCAGTAATAATGGTACTCTCAGTCTCAGCTCAAACACCATCGACACTGAGAATCAACTGCTAATTCCAAAAAGCAAAATCAATAATTGCTGGTTTTGTGTTTGCATCACAATTTGATTGTGATTCTGGTTTAGTTCTTTTTTGAGGGCCTACAATGTACCGGACTTCTTAGACTCCAAAGGATTAGGAACTGGAAGAAATAATGCAGACCCAAGACAGGGTTGAGGGTATTACTGGTTGGCTAGAATAATCCAAGCGTATCACAGGGAGAGTGAGGAGTAGCATAAAGGGAGGAGGAAGAAAGGTTTTCTAGTGGCTTGGTACTTTGGTCTGTGTTTAATCATAGTCATAATTTAATAAGTAGCTTTGATAAAGACAGAGAAGGTATCTCAAGGAACTCAGCAGGTGACATGAAACATTGAAAATACTTAAGACGGTAAAACACAAGATAAAAAATATGCATGATAAATAAGAAATATATATATTTTCAAGCTAACACAATGGTATATAGAGAAATAATTTGAAGATATGCACACCATGTTTGAAAGACTAACTGCACAAGATTGGGTATTACGGAAAGACAGGGCTGATTTGCTCAATGGCAATATACTGGATTTAGCTGCATAGAGTTATAGCTAATATTGACTATCAGTGGTGCTAAATGCTTTGTATGCAATGTCATTTTATGCTCACAACAACACTATTATTGTCATTTTATCGATTTAAAAAACTTAGTCATAGTATACCTAGTATAAAGTTACATGTTTATGAATGAGGGATCTAAATTTGAAGACAAGCCATTTGACTCAGAGTTACTAGGCAAGGCTGTCCAGCGGGAGATGTGCTGAGCCAGTTGTAGGGTATGACTGATTTAAATAGCTAATGGAATATTGGGCTGTATTAATAGAAATATGCAGTCTGGTCAAAGGAGGTCATCTTCAGCTGTAATCATTCAACAAACCACCCAAATGTGAGCTATTGAGATCAGTTCAGTTTGAAAGGGCCATAAACAAACCAGCAATGACCAGAGGAAGGCAGGTGGGAGCTTATGGCTCTTGAAATTCAACTGTTTGATGGAAAATTGGAAGTTCTGAAGCTGGTTAGTTTAGAGAAGAGAAAATTCACAGAAAATATAGTAGCTTCCTTCAACCCTTTCAAGAAAACTAATCACAGAGAAGAGGAGTAGATTTATTCTGCATTGTTATGATAGGCAAAATTAGGACCAAAGCATAAGATAAAGAAGCAGATTTCAACTCAATATAATGAAAAACCGTAACATTTGGAATTATGAATAAATCTAGCTCTCTTCACAAGACAGTAAGCGCCTGTGATGGCCATATTGAGGGAGCATCTGGTAGACCACAGAGTAATACACACAGGGTCTCTGCGTTAGGGAGATGATGGTGTGACGTAAAGCCGATGTCATCTGGGAAGGAAACTGATAGGAGCAAAGCATGGAAGAGGAGGAGGTGGCCTGAGATCCTAGGGGTGGGAGCTGGGAGTCTTGCCTGCATGGAGAAGGGAAGAAATGACCACTGGCAGGGATGGTATTGGCGACCTGGAGAACTAGTGACGGGGAACCAACCTCACTGCCAAGCACAAGCATTCCCAAAGCACCACCAGCAGCACTAAGAAAATGCTCAACACAAACTACCTTTCTCAAGGAAAGAAGAGAAAGATACCATTACCTAATGTTTACCAATTACTCTGGAAGACATATTAACAAGTATGATCACATTTCTTTCAAAGTAAGTCCAAGAATGTTGTTATTATCACCCCCATATTAAGGTATGAAATCTGAGGAAACTCAGAGTTTAACCAATAAATGACAAAAGTCAAGGTGTTAGGCCAATTCTGTCAAGCTCCAAAACCTGTATCTTTGGGAATAATTGGGTGAAGTTAAGAAGAGGGGAGACACTAGAACCAACCTACATGATCTAGTCAAATTGAGACCAAAGTGCCTTCAATTGCTGCCACTTTGAAGTTTAATATCTTAATATAAAATACAAAAATAAAACAATAGTTTGTCTTATCATTGCTGCTGATATATTAAAATAGTGGTGGCTGGGTATTAATGAATAATACAAATTTAATGTTTACTGTTCTGGAGGCTGGGAAGTCCAAGATCATGGTGCCAGCAGATTTGGTGTCTGGTCAGGAACGCTGTTTCCAAGATGGTGCTTCTTGCTCTGTTGTCAAATGATAAAAGGGACAAAGAGAGGGATATTGCGGCCTCATGGGGAAGAAGGGATGGAAAGGCAAGCCCCTTGGAAGCATCTTTCATGATGACACTAATACCATTCATGCAATTGGATTCTTCAAGTCTTTATCACTTCCCTGAGTGAGTAAGTCAATACCATTACCTTGGAGTTTAAGTTCAGACACAAGAATTTTGGAAGTGCATAGACATTCAAGTTCTGGTAATCATGCTTAAATATTGTTATCTTCTGCCACATCCTAAGAATGTTGTTGAGGTAAGTTTTCTTGCTCAGTCATATGATGAGGGAAGAGAGGAAAGGACCAAGTCCAACATGAGTAAGGATTCTTTAAGTCCTGTACTTAATAAACTTCCTGTCATGAAGCAGTGTTACTTTGAATAGGCAATGTGGCAAAACATTTGGCTTAGAGCAGGGACATGTAAACAAAAAGCACAAATCAAACCACAACAAGAACAACAAAGCCCAGTGCAGAATATACGAATTAGGAAGCACAAGGCTGAGTGGAGTCTGTTTCTTAAAGGCCATGCATTTGCATAGCATTGATAAGTGATGTGAGTTCTTAAACACTCACACCTCTCGAGTTTCTGCATATTCTTTACCATCTCTACTTCGGGCCTCTGTATCTTCACCACACTTGTTTTTATTCAGAAAACCACAGGTAACGACATCATTCCCTCTTCATGTCGTTAAAACCTCTGTATTTGGAGCCACGGTTAGGAACTTGTTTGTTGATCTACTCTCTTAAACTGTCAGCATCCTAGCAATTGTCATCACTTTTCTCAGTAAACCTGGAAGTTCCGTTCACAAGGGCAGAGGGCGGGGGCGAGAGGGAAGATATAAACCGCAGCAGATGTGCATCACAGGGCAATAAACATACAATATTCATTCTCAATGTTCTTGCGTAAATATTCTTTGCATAAGAAATGATACAAGGTCAATAGCTCTACTTCATTAACACTTGCTTCATTACTTTACTGGTGGAGAAAATAGACTTACCAGGAGATAGTTATACTATTACTATTGGCTTTGGAGCTTCAAAAAGAGAAAGTAAAAACATCAGTATCACACTTGCTTATTCTTAATCCCCTACTCTTTGCAGGACTTTTCAAAAGATAATTGCCTGTAATTCAGAAAGTTCATGAGTTAATTTGTTTAAGATCCTAGAAGCCCACATAAGACCTAAAAAAGATCTGGGGACACCAACTGCAGCCTTACTCCTGACAGAATTAACAAGGATACAGTGATTATGAAGGTGCTTTGCTAAAATGTCAGGAGAAAAAACTTTTTCAGTTCATGTATACCTGAATAGAGCATAAATGAAATCATATTGATACTAAGACATACATACTTTAGCAACTTTTATTAAGAAAGCAATATATACTTGGGACTGCTTTAAAAGGTGAAAGTACTTCTGAAAAGTAGCAAAATTCCCCATCTTGTCTCAATTACCTAGGTATTCTAAACATTTTCTCCAAACATAACTGATATGTCTGCATCCACATATAAACATGTATCTACTCTGTATTTTCATACAAATAGGAGTCTTTTTTCATTATCGTGTTCAAATTTTATCTACTTAATGTGTCTTTGATATATTTCTTGCAAAAACATGCATACATATCATTATTTATAATGGCTACTTGGTATTCCATTTTATGGTTATAATTTATGATACTAGTAACTATTAGTGGACCCTGAAGTTACCAAGTTTCTGCTTTTACAATAAATAGTTCATAGGGTATGTTTGAGCCTCTACACTTTCATTTATGGGGAGCCTATTCCAAGATGAATTCTTACGGGTGGAAACGCTGACTCTAAGTATACCTGTATTTTAAAAATATGCTAGCTGGGTCTTGTGTTTTGTTGCCATGAAAATTAAAAACTATGAATTTAATTTTAGTTGAAATGAGACTGAGTTTATGATTAATGATATACCTTCCAAATAGAAGGGATCATAAAATTAATTTTTCATTGTTCCCAAAAGAAGTTATAATTCTTTGCTTGAATATTTTACAAAAAAAAGATTGCCATATATGTAGGACACTGAATATATTTTAAACAAATACGTTGTGACTGGTGCTTCATGTTTACATATTTTAGAATCTCCAGAAAAAAATTGCTGTCTGTGAAATGGTGCATAAAAAGAATATTTCATGAGTTAATTCTATTTGGACTATAAAAAATCTTATTCCTAGTGAATAAAAATTAAATCAGACTGCTGGCAATGCACAACAATTTGAGTGTAACACATAGCCATGAGTGCACATAAAACAGTGCAGAAAAACATGTAGCTCCACCTGTTCATATATTCAAAAGTCATTTTATGGTTGCTACATTCTAAGATAAATTTTCTTGGACATGCCTAGTCATGCATGTATTAGATACGATTCTCAGCCAAAATAAACTGCACCTCAGTGTCGAGTGGCAAGGGAAAGCCCACAGAAGGTCCATTTCTACTTTGTTCTTTTTCAAATAATTTTTCTACTTCTCATTATCTAGGTTCATTCTCTCTCTGCACTAACACAGGAATTTCTCTAAGAAAAGTTTCTAACTATATATTTAAAGACAGAAGAAACTTAAAAGATAGGTTGAACCAGAGGTAAACCTACCCCCGTTCAAGCTTGTACTGAGTCACGCTCCCCTCCTTTTGTGGGCTTTGGTCTCACTCTCAGAATTCTAAACAGGAAGGGACAGGCAGCCAGTGACGGCGCCATTGTCAGTCTCAGGGGCCGAGCAGTCCCTGGAGCTGTGGCATCCGTTGCTAGGCAACCTGTTCATCTGCCGAGCCTGATATTTCAATGCGGCCGCAGTAGACGTCTGTTATGGCGCAGCCTTTCGGAACTACCTTCACCGCATCATGTCTACCATTCTAATAAAGGAGCTCTGAATGTTCAGGGATGTGAGAGGAGCCGGCAAATCAGTGCAGCTGCGGCACTGAGATAACGTCAAATGAGACTTTCTGCATATAAAAAAGTAAATTACATGATGACATATTTAACATGCAGTCTTTCCTGACAGCACTGAGAAAGCATACTGCCAGGCTATTTATTTGATGATATCGAATGAAGTCGTGTTACCCATTCTAGAAAAGTTTCCAGCCGCCTCTGTAATGAAGTCATAACTGCAATGGCCCTGGAAAAAAGGAAGAATATTAATATTCCAGATATAATGAATGAGACTGGTATACCCAGCCAAGTATTCCTCCAAAGGACAATTCTAGAGAAAAGACTTTTGTAGGACTACACGGAAGTCTGAAAAGCAGCAGCTATGTAAGCATTTCAGGTTGCCAACCTTGCTAAAGCATTTTCCTAAACAAATGCCTGAGACATTTTAACATTTATTTGCATGATTTTAAGTAGTCCATTCATCCCTGAGTTTATTTTAGAAGAGGCAAATAATCACGATAATGAGGTTGCTCAAAAAACCATTTAGAGTCTTTGTTCTGTCAGTAAAATAGAAGTTGTCTTAGTCCTTTCTGACTGCTATAACAAAAATGCAGGTTGGGTGTGGTGATGTAGCTCTGTAATCCCAGCATTCAGTAGGTTGAGGCAGGAGGATTGCCATGAGTTCAAGGCCAGCCTGGGCTCCATACTGAACTCTAAGCCAGCCAGAACTACACAGAGTGACCTTGTTTCAAAAAAATATAAATAAATAAATAAAAATAAAAATAAAAACCAAAATGCAGTCAATGGGGTGACCTATGAATAGCAGAAATTATTTCTTACAGTAGTTCTGTAGTCTGAGAATTCCAAGAACAAAGCACCAGCAGACTTGCTGTCTGGGGAGAGCCCATTCTGTTTTATAGATGGAGCCTTCTTTGCATCCTTAATTGGTGAAGGGAGTGAATAAGCCCTCGCCATCTTCTTTTACAAGATTATTAAGGCCACTTGCGAGGGTTACAATACTTCCCAAAAGGCCTGCCCTCTTAACTGGAAAGTAGGTTTCCATATATGAATCTTGAGAGGACACAAATAACTCAGGTCATATAAATAGTGTACTAACTGGAATATGATTTTTAATTCAGTAACCAAAAACCCAGAAATAAAAGTATTTTGAACAATATAAATAAATTCTGATTTTCCTACCTCATACTTTAAGATGTCCAAGTTAATATAGACCTCTCTGATTTTTGCATTACCACCCTCAACCTCCAGTTTCCCCCTTGAGGACTATAACTTCACTACAGACAGTCAGAAGCTGGAGAAAATTGGGTCTGTAAGCCTCTCCTTCACTTCCAGACAGTGACAGGTCGCTGCCCTTACTACTTCCGCTTGTATCTCATTGGACAGAGCTGGGTCACATTGAACTGTAGGGGAAGGTGGAAAATGGTACTGTCTGTTTGGAGAACATATTTCTGTCTAGTTAAAACTCAGGGTAGCTATGACTAAAGGAAAAGTAGAGGGAATACTGGTGGCAACTACTATCTCTGTCAGAAAAAAGACATGAAAGCAATTCTCAGCAGACTGGTACAGAAGACAACAAAGTTCATCTACGAATAGAACAGCAACCCCTGCTTTTTTCTGAATTCTATTTGCAGATAAAGTTACTTTTAAGCTAAGACCAATTAAGAGAGACAAAGAAGGTCACTATATCTTGGTAAAGGGAACAATCCAAGAAGAAGAGATAACAATCATAAATATATATGCAACAAATATTAGTGCACCCAGTTATATAAAACAATTATTAATGGATATGAAAAATCACATAAGTCTTAATATAATTGTATTGGGAGACTTCAATACCCGGCTGTTACAAAAAGCCAGATCAACTAGACAAAAAATCAATAATGAAATACTAGAATTGAATCAAACTTTTGAGCAAATGGACTTAGTAGATGTCTAGAGAGTCTTCCACCCTACAACATCAGAATAGACATTCTTTTCAGCTGCACATGGGACATTCTCCAAAATAGACCATATACTGGTTCATAGAACACACTTAAGTAAATGTAAAGGAATTGAAATTATCCAATACATACTATCAGACCACAGTGCAATGAAACTGGAAATCCATGCCAAAGAAAACCACAAGAACTTCATCAACATATGGAAATGAAATAGCACACTACTGAACAATCAATGGGTCATAGACGAAATTAAAGAAGAAATGAGACAGTTTTTACAGTTGAATGACAATGGCAATACAACATATCGGGACTTGTGGGACACGATGAAAGCAGTCTTAAGAGGGAAATTTATAGCAGTAAATACCTATATCAGGAAAACAGAGCAAGCTCATATAAACAACTTAATGTTGAACCTCAAACTTGTAGAAAAAGAAGAGCAGACTAAATCAAAAGCTCATACAAGGGAGGAAATTATAAGGATCAGAGCAGAAATTAACACACTGGAGACTAAGAAAACAATACAAAGAATCAATGAATCGAAGAGTTGGTTCTTTGAAAGATTAAATAAAATCGATAAACTGTTGGCCAACCTTATCAAAAAAAGGAAAGAAAGAACTCAAATCCATGCAATTAGGAATGAAAAGGGTGAAATCACAATAGACCCTGTAGAAATCCAGAAAATCATCTATGCCTACTTTGAAAATTTGTATTCTAGTAAGATGGAAAATACAGAAAAAATGGACAGATTCCTAGATGCATATAAGTTACCAAAGTTGAATCAAGATGATATAAAAATCCTAAATAACCCAGTATCAGTAAATGAAATGAAAGATGTAATTAAAAACCTATCAACAAAGAAAAACCCAGGCCCCGATGGATTCACTGCTTAATTCTACAAGAAATTTAGTGAAGACCTAACACCACTACTTCTCAAATTCTTTAATGAAATTGAAAGGGAAGCAATACTCCCAAATTCATTCTTGGAAGCAAGCATTACTCTGATTCCAAAACCAAAGAATGATCCAATTAAGAAAGAGAATTACAGACCAATCTCCCTAATGAACACTGATGCAAAAATCCTTAATAAGATACTGGTGAATAGACTGCAGCAAATTGTCAAAAAGACTGCACACCATGATCAAGTGGGAGTCATCCCAGGGATGCAGGGATGGTTCAACTTACATAAATCCATAAATGTAATACAGCATATTAACAGAGCCAAGGATAAAAATCATATGATTATCTCAATAGATGCAGAAAAAGCTTTTGACAAAGTCCAGCACCCATTCATGATAACAACTCCGCAGAAAATTGGAATAGATGATCTCTATCTCAACATGATAAAAGCTATCTATGACAAACCAACAGCCAACATCATACTAAATAGACAAAACTGAAAGTTTTCACTCTAAAATCAGGAGCAAGATAAGGATGTCCACTGTCTCCACTCTCATTCAACATAGTTTTGGAAACTTTAGCCAGAGCAATTAAACAAGAGAAAGAAATAAAAGGAATAAAGACAGGGAAGGAAGAAGTTAAACTAGCATTATTTGCAGATGACATGATACTCTACCTAGAAGATCCCGAAAATTCCACCAAAAGACTTCTAAATTTAATAAGCAGATTTAGTCATGTAGCTGGTTACAAAGTCAATACTCAAAATCAATAGCATTCTTGTACATGAATAACAATCTCACTGAGAGAGAAATTAGGGAAACAATACCTTTGACAATAGCATCCAAAAAAATGAAATACTTAGGAATCAACCTAACGAAAGATGTAAAAGACCTCTATACTGAAAACTATAGTATTTTAAAAAAGAAGATTGAAGAGGATATTAGAAGATGGAGAGATATCCCATGCTCTTGGGTAGGGAGAATCAATATAGTTAAAATGGCCATACTTCCAAAACTGTTATACAGATTCAATGCAATCCCAATCAAAATTCTAATAACATATCTTACAGAATTAGAGAAAACAATCCTAAAATTCATCTGGAACCAGAAGAGACCTAGAATAGCAAAGGCAATCCTGGGCAACAAAGACAAGACAGGGGGCATCACAATTCCTGACCTGAAATTGTACTATAAAGCTACTGTGATAAAACAACAACAACAACAACAACAGTATGTTCCTGGCAAAAAAAAACAGACCCAAAGATCAATGAAATAGATTAGAAGTTCCAGAAACAACTGCAGACACACTACGAATGCCAAACACATTCACTGGAAGATAGTCTTTTTAATAAAAGGTGTTGGAAAAACTGGCTTTCCACATGCCGAAGATTAACACTGGACCCATATTTTTCACCATGTATTAAGTTAAAATCTAAATGGATTAAGGATCTCAACATTAAAACAGAAGATTAAATCTGCTGGAAGATAAAGTAGGTAAAACTCTTGCAGACACTGGTGTAGGCGAAGGCTTTATGAATAAAAGCCAGACTGCACAGGAACTATTGCAAAGAATCAACAAATGGTATCTCATCCTACTTAAAAGCTTTTGCACAGCAAGAGAAACCACCAACAGTGTGAAGAGACAACCCACAATGTGGGAGAAAATGTTTGCCAGCTGTCCCTCAGTTAAAGGATTACTATAGAGAATGTATAAAGAACTTAAAAAAATCAGTTCTCCAAGATTGAAAGACCCAAACCAAAAATGGGCATCTGAGATGAACGCACACTTCTCAGATGAAGAAGTACAAATAGCAAATAAATACGTGAAAAAATGTTCAACAGCACTGGTCATTTGAGAGATGTAAATGAAAGTAACACTGAGATTCCACCTCACCCCATAAAGAGTGACTAGTATTAAGAAGTCAACCAATAATAAGTGCTGGAGGGGCTGTGGACAAAAAGGAACCCTTCTCCACTGTTGGCGGGAATGCCGGCTGGTGCAACCACTGTAGAAGTCAGTGTGGTGATTCCTCCAAAAGCTAGGATTGGAGGCCTCATTTGACCCAGCTATTCTCCTTCTGGGTATCTTCCCCAAAGAATTAAAAACATTCTACCACAGCGATATATGTGCACCTATGTTTATAGCGGCACAGTTCATGATAGCTGGATCTTGGAAACCACCTAAATGCCCCTTGACTGAGGGATGGACCAAAAAAAAAGTGATATTTCTATATAATGGAATGCTACTCAGCTATAAAGACATTTTCACTCTTAAACAGATGCGCCTTGAAAATATACTTCTTAGTGAACTAAATAAAGCCCACATATGTAACCATCTTATTGTTGCACTTGTGTGATGAACTGAAAGAAAATCTATCTATGTATATAAAAAAAAGTTAAGATAGTTAAAGAAAAAGAATTTTGAGTGAAAAGTAGTTTTCACAGCGTCATTTTCAAATTTCATTTTTAATGTGAAATGATTTTTTGAAAATAATAGAGTAATCATAACCTCCCAAAAAACATAGACATATAGCTGGTTTCTCTTGATTCGTTGAGGGGAAAGTTTTGTGTTAAAAATTTTCTGGACAATGTTTCACGTCTATATCTTATACCTAAACAACTGCTGTGAATATAACAATATGCAATGTGCTGATTATTGTTACTGTCCTATTGGCTTGTTGTGAAATTGTTTCACTTTAATTTCTTACTTTTCTTCTGTTTAAAATAATAAAAAAAAATTTTGATGAAGTCCAATATGTCATTTCTGGAAAAAAATAGAAGACAACAAAGTGATCTTAAATTTTAAATATAAAATTCATTTTATAAGTTATTATAACATTTTAGGAATGAAATGGGACAGAGAGGATAACTGAAAGCATTGAGCTGTTTTCCTTACCTCAGTTTTTATTTTTTTTTTTTTCAGAAATGCTCCAGGTCCCTAAAGAAAATGGGCCTTCAGATCAAAAAGCAGTTTGGAAATGATGAATATGTTCATTTTACTAATTATCATGATGGTCGTACCTTTGTATACATGTCAAAACTTAATAAATTGTCCATTTTAAATGTGTGCAGTGTATTGTGCACTGATTATCTCACAGCAAACTTAAGGGGGCATGAAATGCAAGCAAAAATACATTTAAATAAATGTCATGACTTTTCCTAGGGAAACAGTTGCTAGGAGGTTTTACCTGCATGAATTTAAGGTGGTATTCTTTTCAACAAAACTATTTGGATATCATAGTTAAAATGGAGTTTCAACTTAGTTGACTTTGAGATCTGTCCCAGATGAAGCATGTTTCCAGGTGTGTCTGGGGCATTGTGGAAACATGACCATGAGGTCTATGTCTGGTCCCTCACCCCTTCCTTCCTGGTACTTTTTCATTGCTCTGCTTCCCAGACACTATAAACTAACCAGCTTCGCTCACCCAGGCCCTTCTGCCATGATGCTCCTGCCTTGGAGCCAGTCAGCCATGGACTGAAAACCTGTGAAATATTGACCAAATTCTACCTTTCCTTCTTAAAATTGTGCATATTGAGTATTATGTCTCAGTGACAAGAAAACTGGCTAATACAGAAAATTGATATCAGAGAGATGGGGTCAGTGCTGTCACTATACCTGACCAGGTGATTTAGGAGACTTTGGAGCTGGTCTACAGGAGGAGTTTGGAAATGTTTGGAGAAGTAGGCTAGAGAAGCCCTAGAGTGCTGTATGCAGCACTTCATGGATTCTGGTTAGAGCTCCGAAGACCAGGATGCTGATTCAAATATGCACAAGCTAAGGAGGTTTCAGTTGTCAATAAGGACTCTATTAGCAGTTGGACTAGCAGGCATATGTTTCATACTCTGGCAGAAAATTTGTCTATATTTTGCCTGTGTCCTGAGACTTTGCAGAAGATTCAGGTTAAGGATGATGGACTAATTAATTTGGTAGAAAAAAATCTCAAGATAGCTTAATTTTCAGGCTGTGATATGGGCAATGTGGCCACTGTTAGCCAAATTTATAATGAGAACTAGAGGCAAAATGCAGTGCAGAAAAATTTTAAAAATTTAATTTTTAGCCCAGAAGTAAACTTGTGTGATGTTCAGGCCAGAAGAGGTGCTGCAACAACAACAAAAAAAGAGGTTTTGCTGTTAAAAGTATACTCATCATTTGTCTTAGTTATTTTTCTCTCATTGCCGAGACAAAATACCTGATGCCCAAAATTAGGGAAGGAAAGGTTTATTCTTACAGTTTCTCGGGAGTTTCAGTCCACACTCAGCTGGCTCCAAGGTAGCGTGGTGTGGTGGGGGGTCGCCATTCATGGTGGCTGCCAAACAGCAAGGCGCACCAGCAATAGAGAGAGAGAGAGCCCGTGTGGAAGTGAGAAAGAGGAAGACCCACCTCCCTTACACTGTATCTTGGCTCCACCCTTGGGCGGGTGCAGCACTCACATCACCAGCACTAGACAACAAACTGATCACAAGCACCAGACTCAGCCCCATCAAAAGTATATGAGGATTTGGGGATACATAGTATCACCCAATATACCATTATGAAGAGACCAATTTTTAGAGGGACAAGAAGACAGATATCTCTTGAGGATATCTCTGGAATCCACAAGACACCACCCAGGGTAGGATTTAGGGTGTAAAAGTATCAAACTTTCATTTGAATAAAAAGTCCCTAGGACCATCATTCAAAAAGAACTGCCCAGGGAATTGGTTTTCTGGGGTTAATTTCACTATGTCCAGTCATCCAGGCCCTAACAGCTTGTTTCACCCATGGCCAAAGTGGGTCTGGGTATTGCTTCTGCTGACAGCAGACCTTGGCATTATCCACATGATGTTGGTTTTACTGGCATACATAATACAAGAGTTGTGGGGTCAGGGAGTCTTCCATCCATATTTCAAAGGAAACCTTTTGAAACCAGGCCAGGCAAAGAGCCCCTGAGAGGGTAATGTATGAGGCTATCGGAATGAGGCTGAAGCTGCAATGGAGACCCCAGGAAGCTGGAGATGCCAGGAACATGGAATACTTGCCAAGGAAAGCTTCAGATTGTGAATGGAGCTAACCTGAGACAGACTGTGTGGCAAGGCTGTGGAGGCAGGGCTCCACAAGCCCTTTGGAACTCACGTATTACTACTATGCTTCCCAGTGCTGGACATGGAACTCTAGGACTTAATGTTTGCCCTGGTGATTTTCAGCTTTGCTTTGGTCAAGTTCTTTTCTATCTCTCTAGTCTTGTCTTTTGGAATGGGAAACTTTATCCTGTGCCACTGTACCTAAATATTATAGAACTTCTTAAAAATATATATTTTATCTCTACAGAAGTTCATTTCTAAGAGTTTGTCTTGGGTCCTCAGAAGAGATGTGAACTTGGACTTTTGAAAAAATTTTTGAAATCTTGTGACTTTGGGGAAAAAGAGTATTGCATTCTGATTGTAAGCATAATTATACAATATTAGGATACATTATGCACTTGCCATTCTTTTTTTTTTTTCTTTTTGAGATTTAAGTATGGTTTAAGGAGATGTGTTTAGATGTAAAGTTGACCAAGGGCAAATTGGGATTATTAATCTTAATCTATCAACTTCACTAGAGTAACAAATGCCTAGCGTATTAGTACACCTAGCTCCTAGGTGTATCAAGGTGGGTCAAAGAGCTGTGGCCTGGGGAATATACATGGTTCCTCATCCCTCCCTTTCTGACTATGGTCCCCTGCTCTGCTCTCTGGCTGCTATGAACTAAGCAGCTTCCACCAGGTCATGTTCTTCCTTAATATTCCTTCCTTGGAGCCAGCTGACTATGGATTGAAACCTCCTCCTCCAAACCGTGAGCTAAATTAACTTTTTCTTCTTTTAAATTGTGAGTGTTAGGTACTCTGTCCCAGCTATGGGAAATCTGACTAACACACCTGAGAAGCAGAAAAACCAAAAATGTGGTCCTTCTCTAGGACTGCAGTACAAAGTATTTGGAAAAAACCAAGAGAAAGACTTTAGCTAGAAATGAATCATTGAAAACATTTGAGAAAAAACTAAATTGAGTAAAGTTTGTCATATTTAAAATTATTTTTATTGGTAAGCAGCCTTTTGTGTGTAAAAACAGAACTTTTATTTTTGTTATTAAAAATTACTAGAATCTTAATATCTGGAAGCACAGCATGATTAACTAGCAATGAGTTTTCATACAGAAGAAAAACAACAAAGCATATCACATAGGCTCTTTCCTTGTTAGTGTAGACATATTCTTAAAAAATAAATACATTAGTATTTTGCATAATCTGGTTTTTATTATCCACACAATATTCACTGATTTTCATAATTTACTTACATTTATGCTGGTAGAAACTGTGCTCCTAGCAATTTTGCTGAAATTTACTTTACTCAATTTTCAGACCTAGTTACTTACATTATTAGCTGTTCTAATAATATATTACTTAAATTTTGTGTTTAAATACCTAATTCTTTTTAATTACATGTATTAAAGATTTGCCACTTACTGAAAATATACATAAGAGAATATGCTTATTCTTGACACAAAGAATTCGATTTTTGTGTAAAGTTCTTAGAAATTTATCCCTTTAATTTTTTCCTACTATATTCATACAGTGTAATATTTTAAAATGCTTTAATAACTGTTGTGTGATGCATCTTTACCTTTCTGATATTAAGTCAATTTATCCAAAAAGATAATGCTGACATATTCATTTACCAATTTATTCATATTATTTGTGCATTCAAATACATACACCAATGGATGAACAAATCAATTATTGACTCACATAATTTTATTACACTTACATTTAAAATAATTCAGTAAAGTTTTTTTCAGAATCTCTCCTTAGTTACCAACATGAGAACCTGCCAGTCTCAGATCAGAATCAAGGCAACTCTGGCAAAATATAGAATAACGGTTGATTTGGGGAAAAACAGCAAAATAGAGAATGAGCTTTCTTTTGGAGCAGGATTCAGAACCTCCAGGCACCAGACAATTAGCAAAGCAAGGGGGAAGCAAATGTGCATTGTTTTTCTATCAAGGTAAATAATTGAAGCTAAAGATGCCCAGAGATCAGAACTTCCCCAAGCAAGTGACTATGACTGAGAAGCAAGACATGGTGGGCCCCTTTCCTGTCATTTACACTCTCCCTAATCTCAGTCTCCTATTAATTATCATCTTCACAGATTCTGCATTCATCCATTGACTTAGATATTTTGGGCGTCTACTTTTTTACATGCCACTTTGCTAGATGCTGGGGATGAAAAACAAATTCGATTTAAAAAAATAAAAAACCTCACAGTATAGAAAAAAAGAGATAGGTGGAAATCAAACATTTCCAACCCAGTTTATCAGTTTATTGCTGAAATTTTACTGTTGCATTATACAGACATATTTTCTGTATACTTTAAGCAAGCCCAGATGAGACAAGTGGTAGAAACGCAGCAGAAAACAGTCCTCTGTCCTAGAATGCAGACTTTTTTCTTTTTGCACATCATTGGAAGTTATTTTTATATTTGTATTTTAGAATACCTAATTAGTGGGCTTGGCCTCTGTGCATCCTTGGCACCCCTCTCACCATGATGTGGTGATATAAATAGAAAAAGACAGATTGAAGAGTAGTGAGGCCCACATAAATTTCAAAAATAAAATAAAATAAAATCTGAAACCTTTATTTTAGTGCCAGGAAGACTGTAAGATTTTGTGTTCACCAATGGGTCATAAATTAAGACAGGGAAAAAGTACTTCATTTTACATTTTGCATTATTGTTTTTTATGTCACCTTATCTTTCATTATGTATCAGTAAACTGATCTGAAATATGGTTTACTATGTTAAATGACTTGCCCATAACAGTACTACATTTTTTCATATATGAAGCTATCATTTTTTTTCAGAGTTTCTAAGAAAGGTGTCCTCAGAGAAGGAGATGAGCTCAGAGTTGAAATTATTTGATTCTTAGGCAGGTATCAAATGGCAGATCCATTGTTTTTGGATGCAAGGTGAACTTGTGAAATATGGCAGACAGTAGAGGAAAGCTGAATACAAAGTGAGATTATACACGGTGGCAATGACAACTCTGTCAGTGAAGCCATCCTTACATCAGTTCAGTCAATCTGTAAGTTTCATCATGCTAATGAAATTAATTTATATAAGGCATGATTTATAATTTTAGTTTGTATACCTTCTTATCTTTGGTACACTTCGCACATTAGAAAAAATTTTTCTGAACTCTTTAAAAACCATCCTCTGATGGATGCTTCTCAACACCTTTGTAAGCGCTTGACTATTTCATTGTCATTTTAACACTTCTGTTCAATCACCAACACACTTTAAAATAGCACATTCCCCACTAGGTAGAGAAGACGAGTGCCTGGTGGAACTTGACTAAGCAATGTGGATGATTTATACTACAGTGATTCGGGCTCTGTGAGAAGAAAGGAAAGTCTGATATTCATAAGTATTACCCTCTGTTCCCCACTCACGTAGCTGAAAACATAACTGGAATGTCTCCAGTTTTCTCCAAGTTACCATTGCTGCTTTGAAAAATTTGAATGTCCAAGAAGCAAACCATTTTTCAACTGCAAAAACAACTCTTGGTCCCATTTATCAAGATCTTATCTTCGCTTCCTAAATATAATTTTCAAGCATGTTCACTGTAGAAAGAAACGAATAAGACAAGATTCCAAAGCAGTGCTGATATTGTCATTTATAGTTTTCAATTTTTTTCTAAATCTGGTGATGATTATTTTTGTTTAGAATAAGTGTGAAAGCCTCTACTTCCCTCAATCCATGGTTGTTATCCCCCCAAACAGTTGTGGATTTGTAAATGAAAAAATAAGCCTATGGTTACTAGTTTGCAAATTCTATTATCTTGTGTGTGTGTGTGTTATGTTGATTCATGTGGAATCTTTCTCCATGAAGCTGCAAGTTTTCAAGTGTTTTGGAACCTGAGGGACAAACTTGAGACAAACATTAAACATGAACAGCTTCAGTCTCCTGTCTCAATCTCTTTGGGAGCTAATTTCCACCCCACTGGGAATTATTAACGGTAAAGGTGCATTTGAATGTGTCCCTAGATTAGGATCGATGTTTTGGGCACACTTGCCAGATACACCTCAGTGAAATCAGGGAAACTTGCTCAGTCTCTACTGCACAGAGGAAAATGTGTTAACCAGAATTATGTATGCTTATAGGTAGACAATATGTCCAAATATTTTCCAAGATTATAGCTAATACTTTGCCAACTTCTATGTTTCAGTGTTGCTAGTGTCCTATATGTATCAACCCACTTAAATTACTAAACATTTTGTTTATTCAACAAGCAGTTCCTGTATAGTGAGCTGTGGAAAGTACTGGGAATTTGACAGACAGCAAAACAAATACAGCTTTCCAAACCATTCTTGGAACTGTCTGAAATTGCGGAAAAGTGGGTGGAAATGAGAACCGAAAGGAAATGTAGATTAAATCATGAAATGAAATAAATTTGTTAACTACAGAATGGTTACCCCAGATATTTTACATATGGATGTATGAGCTTTAAATTACATTAGAAATATTTCTCAACATACACTGAATATGTCTTATTCAATAGCAATGCCACCGAATCTCAAGCAAGGGTAAATAATGATAAATAATAACACATTCAGCACCATTAATCTACTGCATCAACATTTGTCAAGCAAAATGATTGTATATTTTATTATACAGGTTAGTAAAAGTGTCACTTATGAAACATTACCTAGTATATCATAAAGATTAGAAGTTGAAAGGTCTTTATAAGTCATATCTTGCACCATTCATCTGGGGCAGTCAAGGGAATTTTGCAATATAGCTCAATTACCCAGCAGGGGCGCTATAGGGAGCTCTCATACAATTTAGTCTTACTATACAGGCCTCCAAGGACAGGGAATTCAAATGTGTCCTTTAATATTCTTTGAAACTGATGAAGAAAGAAAGACTGGTCATTTTCTTTTTTAAGAGAGAACGTCTTCTTCCTTGTAAAACTGGGGATAAGGATGCTGTCAAAATACCAATAGCAATATGAGCTGAGAAAGTTAAAACCAGAGTCTCTTTTGTATCCTCAGTGCCAACTATTTTTCTCTGAAGCTCAAGGTTCTTGCTAGGTCACGTAGGATGGCTATTTAAAGACTCGGATTCCAGCACAACCCCTTCCTCCCATTAGCTGCTGATGAGCAAAGTGATGAAAGACAAGGAAAGAAAGGTTCCCGTGGTCCTCACACAAGGGGGCGGCTTTTATGCCTGTTGTCCTAGCATCAGTTCTTCTCTAGAGGAAGGGGAGCTGCTAACTTCACCTCACTGAAGGCTGTTTGTTGATCTCAACACATCTGAAAACCAGGTATTTGGGTACAAGAGCATGGTCAGAAGATCTTGCTTCAGGAAACCCTGTAACCTGTGAATATATTATCACAAGAAGCTAGCTTCATTTGCATGGTATTGCTTTTCGTTGTAACACCTAATTGATGACCAAGGGTCCTTTCCTCTGGTCTTCATGTTTTGTTTTGTTTTGTTTTGTTTTGTTTTGTTTTGTTTCTCTCTGGAAGATCTCTCTTTTGGAAACCATGGGACTTCTGCATATCTAATTTACTGCAACAATAGCATCACGTTTCATCAGAAAGAGAAGTTGAATACAACTAAATATAAAGCCCCTGTCTTGACTCCTTTGCTGGGTTCAATCACTTATTCTCACAAATACCAAGGCTTGTTTTCCATGTGGGAGAGAAATCTAGAAACAAAACAAAGTTTCTTAGTGAAGGTCATTCATTTTTACTAAGTCTCAGGTTTGTTATCTCAGCAAATTGCAAAGCTGAGACCTTAAATACTAAATGTGAATGTGTTTCTTTAGGAAAAGGTAGAAATTCCAATCTGAACATAATTTATTTAGCAAGGTATCAGTGTCTTCTTTTCCTTTTCTTTTTTATTTTATTTCATTTTAAAGAGAATAAAACCAAGCAAAATAAAACAGAATAAGCCAATCAAAATGAACCAGTGTGGACTGTAGGCCTGGGACTCACCCAGGCTTGCCCTGGCAGAGTTGTTGCTCTGAACTCCTTGCAGCTAGACTCAGGGTCTGGGCGGCATCATACTCGGGGGTACACTCTGCCTAGCTCCCTGGGACTGGGAGGCCTTGGCCCCCACCCAGTTAAGGCTGAGGCTCCACCCACATGCCCCAGGAGGCCTCCCTCACTGGCTGCGCACAGGATCTGACTATACCGGGTCCCACAACTCAGCGTGACCCAAGACTCAACGAGACCCTCAGGGGAACGCTCAGTCAGCCTCGCAGGACACAGAGCCACACAGGTTCTAGAAGAAAATGACAAAACAAAAGACCAAGAGGCAGTCTCAGTCCCCCAGCCCACTAAGAACAAACTCAAGAGACTCTGAAATGGAAGACAGTGGGAGTCACACAAATGGACTTTCTGAAATGATAGAAAATGCAGTAAAGAAACAGCTTGATGAAACTATAGAGAAATTCAAATCAGAAATATTCTCTCAGCTAAAAAATGAAATGCGAATCATTATTAAAGAAATGTTGTGTGTATCTAAAGAAAAGCAAGATAAAAAATAGAAGAACTTAAGAAAATGATCAAAACTTTGAATGAACAATATAAGACACAAACCGAATGCATGAAACAGATTCAAAGGGAAATGCAAGAAATGAAAAACTCCATGTAAAGTTTGAAAAACTGCTTAAATGAAGCTGAAGATAGAATCTCAGCTCTTGAAGACAGCATGGGAGATCATGGCCACGAAAAAAAAAGATCTCTTAAAAATAGTAAGGAACCAAGAAACAATAATTCAACAGCTGCAAGACGATGCCAAGAGAAATAACATAAGATTAATAGGCATAAATGAAAAAGCAGGGGTCAATACTAATGGCCTGCAAAGACTATTCACAGAAATAATAGAAGAAAACTTTCCAAACATGGGAAGAGAATCTGAAATACAGGTACTGACACATACAGAACCCCAATTAACCACAACCAAAATAAACCCACATCCAGACATATAATAATAAGGGTATCAGAAATACAGCACAAGAACAAAATACTAAAAGCTGTCAGAGAAAAGAAACAGATCACCTATGAAGGAAAGCCTATCAGAATTATGGCAGACTTCTCAACACAAACCTTTAAGTTAAGAAGAGGTTGGAGTGAAGTATTTCAAATCCTGAAAGAAAATAACTTTCAACCCAGATGGATGTACCCTGAAAAACTATCCTTAAAAATTGATGGAAAAATAAGATACTTTCATGACAAAGAAGAACTGAAGAAATTTATGGCCACCAAACCAACACTACAAAGAGTACTGAAAGACACTCTAGAAAGAGACAAAGATAGCCACAATCTTAAGAACAACAACAAAAAGAAACCACTAAGCACGGCAAGTAATTAAACACAAAATGTAGAAAACCAACAACAGAAAGATATCATGACAGGGATGACCTGGTACATATCAGATATATCAATCAATGTAAATGGTCTCAACTCACCAATAAAAAGAAACAGACTAGCAGAGTGAGTTAAGAAACAAAACCCAACAATATGCTGTGTACAAGAAACACATTTCACTCAAAAGGAAATTCACAGACTAAAAATCAAAGGCTGGAAAACAATAGTCCATGCAACAGGAACCCAGAAAAAAGCAGGGGTAGCTATTATGTTTGCAGACAACGCAAACTTCAAACCGAGAATGATTGAAAGAGATAAAGAAGGTCACTACATACTTGTCAGGAGAAAACTTCAAGAGGAAGAGATTACAATTATAAATATATATGCACCGAATATGGGAGCACCCAACTATGTAAAACAATTCTTAATAGACATGAAAAACCAAATAAACAATAATACAGTTATAACAGGGGACCTTAACACCCCACTGTCACAGAGAGACAGATCAACCAAACAAAAAATCAGCAAAGAAATAACAAAACTGAATCAAACTTGTGAACAAATGGACCTAGTAGATGTATACTGAGTATTCCACCCATCAACATCAGAATACACATTCTTCTCAGCTGCACATGTGTCACTCTCTAAAATAGACCACATACTGGTCCACAAAACATGCTTAAGTAAATGCAAAGGAACTGAAATAATTCCATGCTTATTATCTGACCATAGCGCAGTAAAACTGGAAATGAATGACAAAAAAACCTACCGTATAAGCACACGGAAATTAAATAATACCCTCCTAAATAACCAATAGGTCACAGAAGAAGTTAAAGAAGGAATTAAACAATATCTACAATTGAATGAAAATGCAAATACAAATTACCGGAACCTGTGGGATACAATGAAAGCAGTCCTCAGAGGGAAATTTATAGCACTAAACTCTCATATCAGAAAAATGGAAAGAACACACATAAACAACCTAATGATACACCTCAAACTTCCAGAAAAACAAGAGCAAGTCAAGTCCAAAGACCAAAGAAGGGAGGAAATTATTAAGATTAGAGCAGAAATTAATGCAATTGAAACTAAGAAAACAATACAAAGAATTAATGAATCAAAGAGCTGGTTCTTTGAAAGAGTAAATAAAATTGATAAACCCCTAGCCAACCTTATCAAGAAGAGGAAAGAAAAAACTCAGATTCATGCAATAAGAAATGAAAAGGGTGAAATCACTACAGACCCGGTGGAAATACACAAGATCATCAACACCTACTTCAAAAACCTTTACTCACATACATTTGATAACACAGAAATGGACAGATTCCTAGAAACCTATGAATTACCAAAGCTGAATCAAGAAGACATAAACCTGCTGAATAACCCAATATCAGCTTATGAAATTGAAAATGTAATTAAGACCCTACCAACAAGGGCCAGGAGTTTGGCTGACTGACTTAAGTGCCTGTCTGACAGGCACGAGGATGTGAGTTCAATCCACGGTGCCACAAAAAAAAAAGACCTTACCAACAAAGAAAAGCCCGGGCCCTGATGGATTCACTGCTGAATTCTACAAGAAATTTAGGGAAGACTTAATGCCAACACTCCTCAAACTCTTCAATGAAATCGAAAGGGAAGCAATTCTCCCTAACTCATTCCTGGAAACAAGTATTACCCTAATACCAAAACCAGAGAAAGACCCAACCAAAAAAGAAAATTACAGGCCAATCTCCCTAATGAACATAGATGCAAAAATCCTCAATAAAATACTGGCAAATAGAATACAGCAAGTTTTCAGAAAGACTATACAATGATCAAGCGGGATTCATTCCAGGAATGCAGGGATGTTTCAACATACAGAAATCAATACATGTAATACACCATATCAACAGGGCCAAGGACAAGAACCACATGATCATCTCAATAGATGCAGAAAAAGTTTTTGACAAAATCCAACACCCATTCATGATAAAAACCCTACAGAAAATCGGAATAGATAGTCTCTACCTCAACCTGATAAAAGCTATATATCATAAACCAACAGCCAACATCTTACTAAATGGAGAAAAACTGAAAACTTTCAACCTAAAATCAGGAACAAGATAAGGATGTCCATTATCACCACTCCTATTCAATATAGTCCTGGAAATATTAGCCAGAGCAATTAGACAAGAGAAAGAAATAAAGGGAATAAGGATAGGAAAGGAAGAAGTGAAATTATCATTATTTGCAAATGATATGATACTCTACATAGAAGACCCCCAAAAATCCATTAGAAAACTTCAAGAAGTAATAACCAAATTCAGTAATGTAGCTGGATACACAGTGAACACTCAAAAATCAATAGCATTCCTGTACACAAACAACAAAGTCACTGAGAGAGAAATAAGGGAAACCACACCCTTCACTATAACATCCAAAAAAATGAAATACTTAGGAATCAATCTAACAAAGGAAGTAAAAGATCTATACAGTGAAAATTATATTACTCTAAAGAAGAAAATCGAAGATTTCAGAAAATGGAAAGATATTCCCTGTTCATGGATAGTTAGAACAAACATCATGAAAATGGCCATTCTCCCAAAATTATTACTCAGATTCAATGCAATCCCAATCAAAATACCACCTGCCTACCTCACAGAGCTAAAGAAAGCATTCCGGAAATTCATCTGGAACCAGAAAAGACCTAGAATAGCAAAGGCAATTCTGGGCAACAAAGGGAAGGCAGGAGGCATCACAATCCCCGACTTGAAACTATACTACAAAGCTACTGTGATAAAATCAGCATGGTAGTGGAATCAAAACAGACCTGAAGATCAATGGAATAGATTAGGAGATACAGCCACAACTACAAACACACTTAGCCACCTCATCTTTGACAAAGGGGCCAAACATGTACATTGGAAGAAAGACAGCCTCTTTAACAAATGGTACTGGAAAAACTGACTTTCTATATACCATAAACTAAAACTAGATCCATGCCTATCACTATGCACTAAAATAATGTCAAAATGGATCAAAGATCTGAATATAAAAACAGAGACACTAAACCTACTAGAAGACAGAGTAGGTAAAAATCTTGATGACATCGGAGTAGGCAGAGAGGTCATGAACAAAAATCAAGTTGCACGGGAAACACTTCCCAGAATCAACAACTGGGATCTCAACTTACTAAAAAGTTTTTGCATGTCAAAGGAAATCTCCAACAGAGTGAAAACAAAACCCATGAACTGGGAAAATATCTTAGCCAATTGTCTATCAGACAAAGGACTTCTATCTAAAACATATAAAGAATTAAAAGAAATCAGGCCCCAAAAATTCAAGGACCCAATCCAAAAATGGGCATCTGAGATGAATACACACTTCTCAGAGAAAGAAATACAAATGGCAAATAAATATGTGAAAAAATGTTCAACATCAATGATCATTCAGGAAATCCAAATGAAAACAACACTGAGATTCCATCTCACTCCAGAAAGAATGGCCAAGTTTAAAAAGTCAACCAACAACAGATGCTGGAGGGGCTGTGGGGAAAAAGGAACTCTTCTCCACTGCTGGTGGGAGTGTAGACTGGTGCAACCATTGTGGAAAACAGTGTGGAGATTCCTCAAGAAGCTAGGATTAGAGATCCCATTCAACCCAGCTGTCCCACTTCTGGGCATTTTCCCAGAAGAATTGAAAGCATCATACCACAGTGATATCTGTGCACCCATGTTTATAGCAACCCAATTTGTAATAGCCAGATCTTGGAAACAACCCAAGTGCCCATCAATCAAAGACTGGATAAAAAAGATGTTGTATTTTTATACAATGGAGTACTACTCAACTATCAAAAAAGATTGCATTGAGACTTTTAAAAGTAAATGGACACGACTTGAGACCATACTCATAAGTGAGATAAATCAAACCCACATGTGTAAATACCATATTGTCTCCCTAGTATAAGAAATGGAAAAAGTATGTATGATCCAAAATCTATAATAAATACTATGTAAGGGTAAAAAGCAGCTCAAAGAGCAAAAGTAATTGGGAAGGGAAAAGGGGGAAAGAGAAAAGTGAAAAGGAAAAGATATAAATCTGTATATATGTATATGTAAGATAACTAAAATGAACACTGCTGAATGTATTCGTTATTGAGAAAGAACAATTAATACTCATATGATTGGATCAGTTTTACATGTCTATATCTGCTAATGTAAGTAACCATTTTGAAGATAACAATATGCAGTATTGCAACCATTGTCAAGTTTCTATCATCCTGTTTTGTAAACCTGCAATGTTACTGTTGTGCATTTACTCTAGTCGTTTGTTTTGTCTCTTTTGCTTGTTGTCTTTGTTATATATGTCTCTTTTTTTCTTCTTTGCTTAAATAAAAATAAATTTTAAAAAAATGAACCAGTGTGACACAGGACTTCAAAACTATAGGAAATAAACAATGGTTAGCATAATGCCTCTTATTGCCTTCCAAATAGCTGCAGACACCTTCAGACATAGTAAAAAACAAACAAAACAGAACTGAATAGAATAGAATCAATAAAAACAAAACAATGAATGCAATAAAGAACTTCAAAACAAGACAATAGTAAATTCAAAATGGCTACCATAATATATCTTGCCATCTTTGAAATAGCTGCCCATGCCATTGGAATAAACAAAGTCAAACAAAACAAAACAGAATAAAGCCAAACCCAACAAAACAATGAAAATGATACAGGACTTCAAAACAAGATAATAGGGAATTAACAATGGCTGCCACCTTCAGACAGAGATTCCCCCATAGATGCTACACTGCGTACTGTGATTCTCTGAATAGATGATCAGACTACCGACCCTAGACCTGCAAAGTCAGTGAAACACCAAACACCACAAGCATCAAATTGCATTTCACCTCAATAGCTAACATCGCAGCCTGTGTTTCTTCAGATCAACTGGTTGCTTACAGGGTTTGGGGGTGTGGCTCATCTTATTTCCCAGCCCATGCACTGGAAGGGGCCGGGGTCTGGCTGTCCCCCCTGTGGTGGTGGCCCCCACATGGTGCTGGTTTGCAGGGAGAGCTTGCTTCTTGGTAACTTCTTGTTCTGTTCCCCTGCAGTCAGTGGACCTTCTTTTCCTTTTCAAAGGAAAAGAACATGTAGTGTGGTTTGTGTGTCATTTGCCTTTTCTTCACATTCATGCCATGCAACGCCTCTGAGGAAGGTGCTTTTCAACCACAGGAATTTTCATCTCCACAGCTATTTCCAAAGTTAAAAAATATATATATGGCAGATCACAGAAAGATCTGGTAAACATTTTAATGATGTGGAAGGATGGGTACTACTAGAATACAGCTCATAATCCAGGTCAGAAGGGTATGTCATTATCTTTCCCCTTCTTTACAATCGTCCATCTAAGAACATTGTATTTAATTTAATTTTTAATTTTTTGGTTATTTGATCCCAAACTATTGGATGGAAACCATCAGGAGAATGTGGGTAAGTGCAACAGTTTGGAATATTTAATTTCTGTGTGGTAGAAGCTAAAATATAAGATAAAGAAATGCCTTCTGAGACTCTAAGGAACTCAGTCAGGCTCCAGCAAAGGCAGAAATACATGAAGGGCAGAAACACCTGAGATTAGGAAATGCCAATAGAGGCCTTAGCACACCACCTCCTTTTCTAGCAGTTTTTGTTTCATTCTTTCTTTCCTACTTTTGTTTCATTCATCTTATTATAAACCAGGGGGGTTGGTAGATGGCAAGTAATGAGAGCCATAGGAACAATAGCAGAGAGGGAGGTCTTTCCATTTGCAGCCTGGATATGAGTTCCAGGCAGTGATTTTAAGATCACTGAGTCACACCACCTTGGGTAAGTCACTGTCACAGAGTGAGCTTATCCCATGTGGATTTTCTCTGAACTGTTTTTATGTTCAGTTTGGCCTACTTGAGATGTCAGAGCAGTTTCTGTAACACAGAGGCCTGGCTATGTCAGGTCAGCTTATAAGGAGTGAAACTAATGCTCAGTGTCAGGTTTTGGAAGTCAGGGGTTTCTTTCCTTCTCTCTCTCTCTCTCTCTCTCTCTCTCTCTCTCTCTCTCTGTCTCTCTCTGTCTCTCTCTCTCTTTCTCTCTCTTTTTCCTTCCTTCCTTCCTTCCACTCGAAACTTTGGTAGCCAGCCAATCGGTAGAAATTTCAAGTCACTAGTAATTGACAAATAGCCTGAGTTTATGGTACTGGTGATAAAATAGGCATATGCAAGGGAAATTTTTGAGAAAAAAAATACTTTGAAAGAAACTATTGACCTTGAAAGAAAAGATGAGCAAACAGGAGTCTTAAAAATAGCACAAGCAGATGATTAGGAACCAGCAGAGTAAGATGAATTAATGAATAACTTGCCTGAGAAAGTGAGAGATTATGATATAAGAAACTTATATATTCATCTTCAAATGCAGTAGTCTACATTAAGTATACACATCTTTTTCTATGTCACTATGTGTGTGTGTTTTTTTAAAGACACATTGCTTATTATTCTGCAGAAAATTTGGGATTGAAATGAGAATGACTTATTTAGTGGATCTTAGTGTCAATTGGCAGTCATCTGACAAGAATGGAATTGGACCTGGAAGAGAATAGAAGGGTAGTGTTACATCATGAATGATGTGAATGTGATCATTTCATGGTGGCTAAGGGATTGCTGAATGCGCTGTGAGTCTAGGAAGACCAGTCCACACGAGTCAGTTTACACACTGAAAGACAAAGTCTAAATTTCCTCAATAACTTAGAGAATTTTGTTAGTTCAAGTTTTGAAAACTTCAATCCACCTAACATCAAAAAGTAAATCATCCAATAATTTTAACTTTAGCATCTTTGATTTATGCATTTCATTAGAGCTGATCATTAAATAATATTGTAACAACCAAGCCACAGACTATTACTGTGGAGGAAAGACAAAATGCTTTGGTTTATGAAAAAAATATTTTGAAAATACAGTTATAATTCCAAGTCTGTCCTGATCAGAAATCTAAAAAAACCCAAACAAAGACATAGCAGGACTAACATTTTCTATCTTAATTACCTTTCTTGTTGCTGAGATGAAATATCCAACACCTGAAGTTAAAAGATGAAAGGTTCATTTTGGCTCATGGTTTGTAGAGGATTCAGTCCATAGTCAGCTGGCTCCAAGGCAGGGTGGCATGGCAGAGGGGCATCAAGGTTGGAAATCAGTCCATGGCAAAGCAGGGCAGAAAGAAGCAGCAATCAGCAAGCAATGACAGCAACAGAAGCAGCAAGCCTTCTTTCTGGGCCTTGTATTCCATCCAGACTACTTGTGCTTTAGGCTGGTAGCACTCACTCCCAGGGTGGGGCACCCTGAATCCCAGCATCACCTATCCTACATGAAGCCACCTCTGAAAAGCCTCATCTGTAACCATATGAGACTTTGGGGTCACGTGGAGACCCAAGTCATAACATCTGCTAAAGAAGACTATATAGGAGGCGGGACAAGATGGCAGAATGGCAGACAGCAGGGTAAGCGGCCTCCCTGAAAGATACTGTCCAGATGCTGGAATATAGCAACATGGGGAAGACAAGAAGGAGGGAGGCAGGTCCTCTGGACCCAGGAAGAATCTAAAGAGAGAATTAAAGCCCACAGAAAGAGTGGAAAGAAACACTCAAACAAAGAAGGCAGCAGCTGGCAGTACCTCTGCCTGGACCCACTCTGTGAAAGGAGTTGCTGGATCCTGGGGATGCACGATCAAAGTGCAGTGGCCATGGCAGCAGTGGTGGTGACCCTGGAGGCCTCTGCTCAGAGAGGCAGCATTGGAGGAGAGTGGCAGTGGACAGGGGGAGCAGACCTGGAGGACTAAACTGGCTGACGGTGAGTGCAGCAAACACCAATCTCCTGTGAGGGAGAACGAGGGACTGACAGACATTTTGGGGCTGGAGCCACTCCTAGTTGGGCACAGTTCCATGGAAATTGCTCTGACTGAGCCCTGGAGGGTCCCAGTGGGTGACTGGCTCAGTCTAGAGACCACAGCTCCACATGCGCCCTAGGGGTGATAGTGGAAGATTCACGGATAACCGGCCCAGCTTCCCAGGTGGTGGTCCCACCCCCACACACTGCCAGACATTGGGAAGCTGAGGTGGGCTGGTGAAAGGCAGAGGACAGTGCTGTAACAGCGCACCCAGGGGTAACCATCAGATATCCACAATCAGCACTGGCTAGAAGAACCAGTCTAACCTTAGAGAAATAACAGACAATGTGAGGAATAGCAAGATCCTGGTACACACTTGTCCAGAAAAACCCAGGAATATGTCAAGACAAAGAAGCAAAAGGCAGTCTCTGGCCTCCAATCCAAGCAGGACAAATCCAGGAGAAGCAACTGCAGAAGAGGTCGGGAGTCCCACAACTAAAGTCTCTGAGGTGATGACAACTGAAGTAAAGAAACAACTTCATGAGGCTATTAGGCCTGATGATATGGGCAGTTATTTTAAAGACCACAAAAGCTATTCTAAGCAGAAAGGAGGAAAGAAGGAAGGGAAAAGGAAAAAGACATAAATTTATAAATAGGTGTATGTAAGATGGTTAAAATGACTATATTACTAAATGCATTAGCTATTGAAAAAAACAGTTAATACTTATATGATTAGATCAATTTTACATGTCTATGTCTGTTAATCTGAACAACCCCTTTGAAGGTAATGATTGCAATATTACAACTACTGTCAAATTCCAACCATTTCATTTTGTAAACCTATAATGTTATTGTATTGGATTTGTTGTTGTTTGTTTGTCTCTTCTGCTTTTTGTTTCTCTTTTCTGTGTCCACTTTCTCGTAAATAAAATAAAAAAGAAATTAGAACAGAAATACTAACTCAGCTAAAAGAAGAAATGGAAAATATAATAAAAGAATTGCTAGGCATCTCTAAAGGAGACATAGATGAAAAAATGGAGCATAGGAAAATGAGGGAAACCTGGAATAAACAATACAAAAAGGATTTAGAATACATGAAACAGATTCAAAGAGATTACCAGAAAATCAAAAACTCCAGTGAAAGTTGGCAAAACCAGCTGAAGGAAACTAAAGATAGACTTTCAAACCTTGAAGACAGGATTGCAGCTTGTGATTTTTAAAGGCAAGATCTCTTAAAAATAACAAGAAACCTGGAAGTAACAATACAACGGCTGCAAGACAAAGAAACATAACTTAAGAATAAAAGGTGTGAGTGAAAAAGCAGGGGTCAATACAAATCAAATTAAAAGCCTATTTACAGAAATAATTTCAGAAAACTTTCCAAGCATGGGAACAGGAAGTGACTTTCAGATAAGTGAAGCATATAGAACTCCAACTAAACATAACCAAAATATACCTACACCCACACATACAGTAATCAAGATCCCAGAAATTCAACACAAAAACAGAATATTAAAAGCTATTAGAGAAAAACAACAACAACAACAGATCACCTACAAAGGAAAACCCATCAGAATCACAACAGACTTCTCAACACAAACCATCAGGTCAAGAAGAGATTGGAGTGAAGTATTTCAAGCCCTGAAAGAAAACTTCCAACCCAGATTGATGTACCCTGCAAAACTATCTTTCAAAATCAGTGGAGAAACAAGATACTTCCACAACAAAGAACAACTAAAGGAATTTATGACAACCAAGCCAACCCTACAAAGAATACTGAAGGACATTTTAGAGAGAGATAAAAAAAAGTCCACAGCTCCAGAAACAGTGGCAGAGGGAGATCACCAAGCGGGGCAGACAACTGAATAATTCATCATTGGGATTTGATTCCAGTATTGTTTTCAATGAGCTGTTTAGTTTGATCTTATTCTATCTTGACCTGCCTAATTTTATTATATATGATGACAAGACAGCTATTTCAAAGATAACAAAATATATTAGGATAGCCTTTATTGATACTTGATCACCTTGTTTTGAAACCATGTATTGCTTTCATTGTTCTGTTTTGAGTGATTTTAACCAATTTTGGTTTGTTTGATTGTATTATAACAGATGATATAGACAACTGCTTAGAAGATAATATGAGGCATTATAGAAATCAATGTTGTATTACCATGTATTGCTTCCATTGTTTTATTTGTTATTGGTTTTATTCTGTACTATTTTGTTTGATTATACTAGGCCTGGTGGTATGGGCAGTTATTTTGAAGATAACAAGAAGTATTACAAGGGGAAAGGAGGAAAGAAGGAAGGGAAAAGGAAAAAGACAGATTTATATGTGGGTATACATAAGATGGTTAAAATGACTATATTACTAAATGCATTAACTATTGAGAGAGAACAGTTGATACTCATACAATTAGATCAATTTTACATGTCTATATCTGTCAATCTGAGCAACCCCTCTGAAGGTAATGATATACAATGTTACAACCACTGTCAAATTCCAATCATCTCATTTTGTAAACCTATAATGTTACACTATCGGATTTGTTGTTGTTGTTTGTTGGTCCCTTTAGCTTTTTGTTTCTCTTTTCTGTGACCATTGTTTTATTTTTTATTGGTTTTATTCTGAACTATTTTGTTTGATTATATTAGCCCTGATGATATGGGCAGTTATTTTAAAGACAACAAGAGGTATTCTAACAGGAAAGGAGGAAAGAAGGAAGGGAAAAGGAAAAAGACATAAATTTATAAATAGGTATACAAAGGATAGCTAAAATGACTATATTACTAAATGCATTAGCTATTGGAAAAGAACAGTTAATACTCATACGATTAGATCAATTTTACATGTCTATATCTGTTAATCTGAACAACCTCTTTGAAGGTAATGATATGCAATATTACAACTACTGTCAAATTCCAATCATCTCATTTTGTAAACCTGTAATATTATTGTATCGGATTTGTTGTTGTTGTTTATCTCTTTTGCTTTTTGTTTCTCTTTCCTGTGTCCATTTTCTCTTAAATAAAAAAAGAAGAAGAAGACCCTCACTGAATGATGATAGACTTGTTGGCTTTGCTGTATTTAATCTGAATCCCAGGGCATAAGCAATGCAAAGGATTAAGAAGCTTTTCATCTTGACCTAGTCTCTAAATAAACATAGCTTTACTCCACTGCCAAAATCTATGTCCACTGGTAAACTTAAAACTGCTATGATCTTTCCTTGCAATTCTCTTCCTTAAAATTCTAACTCGTTTTTGGTAGAGTATGCACGTGCTTAGTATACATGAGGCTATGGGCTCAACCCCCAGCACCAAAAAATGAAACAACAACCCTCCCCCGAGTAAAACTCCAGTTGACTGTAATTTTATTTCAGTGTTAATTTTGGCTAACCAGATTAAATTCCCTGGAGTCTGAGGGAGTGAGTTTAATTAGCTGTTCCAAGGGGAGGAACCGTGGCTGAACAGAGATTTGTGTGTGACTCACCTGAGTCGTTGCCTCTACACAGCAGCGAGAGAGGGATGTGGGAACAATTGCTCTACTCCCAGAGCAATGGCTTAAACATGACTCATGTTAGTCAAATGGAATACCACCTTAAAGGGTGCAGATATGTCAAAGGAAAAACAAATCTGGACTTAGGTAAGGAGAGGCTTCCCTGGAAAGGATTCCTGCAGATGGAGGGGAAGGCCCTAGTGCTGTGTGAAGTGCCTTCCAGTTAGGCAAAAAGGTATTTTCTTTGGCAGGAGGAATAAGCAAGGCTGGAGAGAACCTGGTGTAGGAAGTGAGATTAATGATAAGGCAGACGTGGCAGTAATAGAAAAGAGGACCTTGAAGTCACCTTATTCTTAGTAAGGGCAATGAAGGAGGAGGTTTGTGTGGACTCAGGTTAAGGCCAGGCTAATAACCATGGGACTCAACTAAGGAGAAAAGTTTCACTGCAATTCGATGCAGTCAGATCAAGGGACATTTTGTTCCAATGGATGACTGGAAACAAAATAATTTAGCTGAGTCATTTCTGAGGTGAAGAATGGGATTTTGTCTCATTTCTTCATGAGTAAGCAAGGGAGGTGTCCTAAGTCATGTAAAGAAAGTCGTAGTCCTTTGGTCCTTTGCAATAACCTATTTCCCAGAACACAGAAAAACAGGAAGAATTTTTTTTTTAAACCAAGGCAGTTTTCTAGAAGCACAAAGCTCTGGTTAAATTTAGCACTGTCAGTGCATAGATACAGCTGTTGGTCTTTTTTTTTCTTTCTCCTGGTTTATAAAATGTTAGAGAATGTGCTTCAGTAGTCAGCAGAAGCCTAAGACGATCCCCAAGATTCTCACCCTCTGGTGAACACAGTCTGCATGATTCCTCCTCCTTGAGTGTTAGTGAGATGGTGAATATGGTGGAACTTTGTACCCATAAGTCTGTTACTTTATACAGGAAAAAAAAGATTCTGTGGATGTGATTAAGGTTCATAATCAGCTGACTTCTCTCCAGCACAAAGAATGTAGGAGACCATTCTGACTGCGATCCTTCCATGCGAATCTGCAAACTCAGTGGACCTCTACCCATGTGGCTATCCTGCAGGGCCTGCATGTCCCAGAGGAGCACTCGTCTAGCACTGCAAGGGACACAGCTGCGATTAGAAGGTTAAGAACCTGAGGACTCCTTTACACAGCTGTGAACAGCTCCCCTCTGAAACATCAGTGCACCTTCGGTCCTGTTCCACCTCACCTCTTTCAATACCAACAAAACTGATTCACTGCCTTTGCAACTTTGAAAAAGTGAACGAGGGATGTCTTTAGTTATTGAGCATGGAGTTGCCAAAAATGAGAAATAAAGGGAACTAGTTGAATGGGACACAGCTGGGTGAGTATAGGTTCTTCAAAACTATCCTCTATATCTTGAAGAAAATTCTGAATCTCCCCCTGTTCTACCTTATCTCTAGGAACAATATTCTCCTCTAATGAGGTTATAAGGAATAGATGCGATAACCTATTTCTACCTTTGGTATCTGTAGTATTTATCCACCATCAATAACTGCTAGTTGCTATTAAACAAAGATGCTGCATTATTTCTCTTATATGAGAAAGTACATATATATGAATAAATATATGTACACATGCACACACACACACACACACACACATATATAAAGCAAAATGGAAGAGACATAAAGAGGAAATAGGGAAAGGTTCAAAAACCTCCCCAAAATACATATTCCATTTTTTCAAAAATATTTCAATATGTATGCTAATTTGTCCCATTTATGCTACTAGTTTATCTTAGTTCATTGAAAAGAAGGTTTTGTGTTATTTTTCTTTCTTCTAGGGATCTTAATGGTTTATGTCTTGTGCTCTGAGTAACTGCCTTGAAGATAACAATATACAATCTATTAACTTACTATTCTGTTATTATTTTGTTATGAAATTTTAATTTTTCATGAAATAAAAAGAAGTAGCATAAATGGGGGATAAAGGATTTCAATTTCATTTTTGTAGTGTGTTTTAACTTTTCTCCCTTGACTTGAATGTGTTTCCAGTTAAAATTCTTAATGGTTTCTTATTGTTATTGTTGCTATTGTTTTACTGGTTATTTTGATAGATTGATTTTAGACTCTGTTTTGTTTTACATTTTTTATATTTCAAATTCCAATAGAGGTTTTGTTGTCTTCAACTTCAGTAAAGATGTAAAAAAAAATCAGATTTAGAGGCTTTTTTATTCTAATAGAGGGGTAAAGAAAAAAGTCTTAGAATGAGATGTACTTTCCAAATTATGTCACTAATAAAAATTTTATTCAAGTGAAAAGAGGGTGCTCTTTGTGTTGTAGCAATAACACAATAACAAAAGAATTTGTCAGGTTGCTGAAGAGAGATATGCTCCAAGGTGAAAAATAGAACAAGTTTTGAGTAAGGCCAGAATGGATTTAAATGGGTTTGATGCCCTGGCTATTAGGGCAAAGTAGACATAATTGCCCTGATAACTGTAATTTTTAATAACTTAAAAGTACAAAGGATAAAATAATAATATTTAAAGCAGATATTTTTCCCAGGAAGAATAAGAAAGAAAAATATTCAGCCTTCAATGTTACTTAGTTTGATAATAATGCTGCTCCCCACCCCACTCCCTCTGCAGGAATTGGTGACCCAGGAAAGCCTTCTCCCCTGACTTTGTGGTTCCAATTTATTTTCATGGGCCATGTCACCTTTGCTTTTTAATTAAAAGTTATCTGCCCACTCAATCTTTCAAGTGAACACTGAAGTTACTGTATTAATGTTAAATTCTACAACATTCTTTGAATTTTGCACTTCATTGTTAAATAAAAGCTATTAGCAGCCAGGCCTTGCTGGTCAAGAGGTCTAGGAAATCTCTCTGAGGAAAAAACATTATCAGTAAAGTTTCCCTGGTAATTAATTAGAGTATTAAAAAATACAAAAGAGAATTTGTAGCTAAAAAGTGATCACACTGTATCAGTAATTTAGACACCCGTAAGTATTATGTAAAACCATCAGACAAACATAGAAAGAAGAAGGAAAAAAAGCAAGCATTTTTTCTGTTTTCACTCTGCAACCCCCTTACTCTTAATGATAACGTCTCTTCCAGGGCTAAACCTGAGACCGAACTCACATCGTGTTCTTCCCTGCACTTGCGATGGATGTATCACAGTCCATCGTAACAGAGGGAAAATACAATGGCCTCGCTGCCACATATTTGTCTTTGTATGTGACAACATGTATGATACTCTGGACACAGGAGCTCCGATCCAGGCATTCCATTCCAGTAATTTCCTGCTACAGTCAAGATACGGGTGTAGGCAGGCAGAATAATTTATTGAGGATGAAAAAACCCTGGCGACAATTTACAGGGCCCAAGTTTATTGTCTACGGAGGTACCTTTAGTTATTATTATGCAATGTCAGAGTCCTGTATAATTGAATTTCAGATTAAAATCTTCATGAAAATGATTCATCATCTTTCTAAACTGGTTTTTTTTCTTTCCTTCAAAACAATTCTTCAGTTTCTACCTACCTGTATTTTATTACATTCTCCACTGCTATAAACTAATGCTCCGAGTTCGTTTTTCAACTGTTCCATTAATTGGATATTTGCTTCTTTTTCCAGTTCCTTAATAAAAATGCTAATTATGATCATATCTAATGGGGACTGCTAAGGCACCCTACCGGCACCTTCCTACGTCCACCTGGACCCTCTCCCATTTATCATCAGGGCTTGGTTTATCAGCCAGATTGCAATGCTGCCAACTGCTTGTCCTCGAGGCTGCTGAATGCACTTTGGGAAATAAACCAATTCCTGAGATATTCTATCGATTATCCTAACAAACCCTAGATAGAGAGCTTTATCCTGTTTACTTGTAAATGTAATACTATTGGGGAAGAATAGTGTGAAGATAAAAATCTAATTTACTTTCACCTGTTCTCAAAATCTAACCACTTTATTTATTGCTTCTATATACATAAATTTTTCTATTGTCACCACTCCTAATAAGTTCACATATTTACCAGTCTTTTTTTCAGATCTGTAAATAACATTTCTATGCCTCACAGACTACTTGCCTTTTGTAATTGCTGAAACTGACTCATAAAATGTGCTAAAGTGTAGAACTGATTTCTCTACTCTATTTTAGCATTCTTGAGCATTTATGTTATTTTCCTAAAAGTTATTTTGACACATTGTCTCATGCTTTACAATTTTAAAGAAAATTGTTTCTGCTGATTGGTTTAATGAGCACAACCCATTTACTTTAAAGAATTCTGAGGCTCAGTAGATAATTTTCACCTTGTTTATTAGAAATTCCTCTCCCTTCACATTTTATTTTAGTCATCAAGATATTCAGTTATTCACTTAATTTTTGAAGTTATATTTTATCTTTGGACTATGTTAGCTGGTTTTCTGTTACTATTACAAAATAGTGGAGATACTTAGCTTCAGAAAGGAAGGGTTTACTTTGGCTCACGGTTTAGCATGTTCTATCTGTGTCAGTTGCCCCTGTTACTTTGGGGCTGTGGTGAGGACTGCGTGGTGAACTGACCTGCTGACCTCCTGTCTGTGAAATGGAAGACATGGACAGAGACTGTGGTTCCACAATCCTCTTTCAGAGCCTGACCTAGTGACCCAAGAGTGGCACCACCTCCTCATAGTAGTGACGCCAGAGTTGAAGCTTTAGCACATGGACTTTTGGGGAACACTTATCCAAACCATAGCAGGTGCCAGTCAGTAGACTTGTGTAAACTCTGGGAAAAGAATTTGCTGTGTTACAAAAGAAACACAAGCTATGAAGAAAATTGTACTGCAATCAGCTTTTAAATAAAACTCCTGGCTTGATGAAATCAGAATATCTTTACTTATGATGTTACCTGTAACTATTCTGCTTCTCTCCGTCTGATTGCACAGAGACAGACAAATCGGCCAACAAGCCCACCCTGAGTGCCAGTTCGGGTCCGTATCAGCTGAGTCCACACATGTATCAGTTCTCTAAATGCAGCTCGGTCTTTTCAATGGTGCTGCTATCAAAATGATTTGCATTCAGCCCATGACTACAGATCAAATAAGTCAGAAATGTTGTGGCAGCAGAGTTTAAAAGAAGTCCTGATTTTTCTCACAGAATTTCATGTCCTCTCACCTGAATTTTGTGACCAAGCTCTGCCCAGGACATGTTGTCCTTGCTTTGCAAGGATTGCAGTTACTACAGATTAAACAACACCAGACCGTCAATACCATTCAAATGGCAGTTATCACAATATATTAAATGTGAGTACTTATATAGAGTACTAGCTTCACTGTTGGTTGTAGAGTCCATAAATCATTGGATAAATCGCAAGTGTACATCAGAATAAGTAGCCAGGCATCAAGCTATTAAAGGCTGGCAGTGATTGTCCACTGCACAAATGTCATTCCGTGCATACTTAACAAAACATGTGCTCATGTTGCCTCTCTGTATCCTTCCTGGTTTTGCATCATATATACACATATTACAAAAACGGGAAATTAAGAGAGAAAGTGGTCAAGAAAAAATAAAAACTCAGCAAAGAAGTCAAGAGTATGAGCACTGGGAGGGAAGCTAGGTCTGGATTTCTGCAGAGCTGTCTGGGGCTATCCACACTGTGCCCTGGGAGGTTCTCCTTGTGCAGGTGTGGGATGGGCTGAAGGGAACACTGGGGTCACACACCAGGAAATGGCTTTGCAGAAAAGAAGGATGATGTCCCAGAGGAAGAGGCATTGCCAAACACTTCTAATGAAAGGAATTTTTGGTGACATTTCACAGCATTGGAAGGGCCAAGTATGAAGTGTTGGCAGCTGACCAAAATGTGTCTCTAAGGAAATGAGTACGACAACTGGCCAAGCCAGCGGAAGTGGCTCCCTCCTAGCATCAGTCATGGAAGACACAAAGCAATGGGAGGGGTGCAAGAATCCCAAGAGCCTGAGGTTATCACAATTCATACCTATTTTTTAGACTCTTGTAATTTTGGTATCACTAGCCTCTTCTCCTGGGCTTACCCTGACAAACATAGGCTTCCCAGGACATTAAAACGGAGGGTGCTTAATTTTGAGCACTTTCTTTCCCTTTCCTTATTACAGTGTCTGTTGTACATTTTGGATCATATTACTCTTTCAGGTTTTTTTTAATCGTCTTTTATTTTTTACACTAGGGAGACAATACAATATTTACAAATGTGAGTCTGATTTATTTCACTTATGAGTATAGTCTCAAGTTGCTGGGACAGGAGAAAGGAGAAATGGAAGAAAGGAAAAGATTATACGTTTGTAGATATGCACATATAATTGTATGTATGTATAAGTATGCAAGATAGATAACTATACTACTGATTCTCTGTGAGTTCATCAGAAAGAATAGTTTATGTTGTCATTGCTTGATTGTCTGATCATTTTTATGCCTAGATCTCATAACTTGAACAACTACTTCTAAGATAATAATATGTAACATAGTGACTAGTATTGATTTCTTACTGTTTTTTTTTGAAATTCTATATTATTTCTTTTTGTTTTGTTTTGTTTTTTAGAATAAAACTGTCTCTCAAAAAAAAAAAAAAGAGGGTCCTGACTATAAACCTCAATCTAGTTAAAACATACAATAGAGAAAAGGGCAATAGATCCCCTAGACAGTAGTACCAAATACCCAACCCATCTTAGCTGTAATTCTAAATCCCCACCACAGGCAAAGATGGATCACATGGTCTAGAAAACACGTTAACATACAATCATTTCACCTTCAGTTTTCCCTTCCCCCTCCTCAAGGGAGTTCCCCTACTCTGTTGAGTGCCACTTGTTCCACCTGTGGTGGATGAATTAGTGGGCGACTTGTAACACCCAGCTGAACCAAATCAGCATGGTGCTGGGTATGGAAGGCCCACCTGAGGATTGTTGCCAACAGCATGAAAGGAGAACTGGAGGGGAAGATGGTGAGCTGTTGATCCTCCTGGAGAAGTTTGTCACGCTGGCTTTCCTGATATGAACTCAGTTGTTCTCATCATCGGAGGAGGAGCTCGGGTCCTTGCTGTCACTGAGGTTCTCCTCGGGGGAGCTCTGGTCCTTACATTGAGCATTGCTTCCTGGCTCCAGTGCAGATCTCTCAGCCTGCTGGCACAGACCCTTCATCCCCCTGGCACAGACTTTCTAGTTTCCACCACTGACCTTTGGGCCTTCCCAGTGCAAATCATTGATGCAGACTCGCATGAGTTATTGTCGTGGGCTCCAGGCCTCCAGCTCAATTATTTGGGTCTCTAGTGTGTGGACTGATCTCCATCACTCTTTTGCATTTTACTCTTTGGATGAATATTATAAAATAATCCTATCAATTATGTGTCCTGTATTAAATCTATTCCCTTGTAAACTTTGACTATAACAGGCCCCACATAAAATCAACAGTGTCTTTAGGGAACTTTAGGTTGTGAGACCACCCATATCCCTCAATAAAGTTTCTTTGTGCTGGACTCAAACCATTACCTGTGTTTCTATTAGAATCCATCTGGGGCAACGACCCAGCACAATAATGTTGAAATGACTCTTAATACTTTATTTAAGGTACTACAGATTGAACCAAGTCCTTCATATTAAGCTACATTCTCAGTCCTTTTTATATTAAAACGGGGTCTCTCTAAGTCACTGGATTGCCTCAGAAGGGCTGAAACCTGAGATTTTCCTGCCTCAGCCTCCCAAAGTCCTGAGATTACAGTTATGCACTACTATGCCTAACTGATAAGATTTTTCTTCTTACAAAGAAATAAAGCTATTTAATTATTAGAATTTCTAATATTTTAAATATCAGTGTAGCAGATAAATGTTTTACTGCTTTAAAATTTTTTCTCTAGTTAAAACCAACAATATTAGAGATTTTAGTGTTTTGACAATTTCTAACGGCCATGAATAATCACAGATCTTTCCAAGTATTACTAGATTGCCTCATATGATTTCAGCTTGCACAGCCAGTTAATGTCTCTGCACT